>JAQFVV010000517.1:0-168503 GCA_028023455.1 Epiperipatus broadwayi
ACTTAATGGAATATCATTTCATTCCATCATTTCTATTCAATATCAGAAATCATTTAATATATTAGTCATGTTAATAAATGTCTTCAATTATGATCAAATTACTCTACCAGTTATTCCCACAGACCAACCTCCACCTAGTACTAAGGATGTAGTAGGCAGGTCACTAGATCTAGTGAAAAATATATTCCTATAACAAAAGATACTTTTAAAAATATAATCAAGATATGGGAAGGATACTTTGTTATTAATCCACCTGGTATACAAATCCAGGGTAAATTAAATATAACAAATCAAAAGATTATTTCTCTC
Source organism: Epiperipatus broadwayi (assembly GCA_028023455.1). Classification (NCBI taxonomy): domain Eukaryota; kingdom Metazoa; phylum Onychophora; class Udeonychophora; order Euonychophora; family Peripatidae; genus Epiperipatus; species Epiperipatus broadwayi. The sequence goes on from JAQFVV010000517.1 coordinate 310, forward strand.
TTCAAATTTTGGTACATGGAACCTAAATATCTAGATTTTGTTATAAAAATCAATATGCAGGCCATCAGCACTAATTGGTTCTTATCTGCTAGAAGAGGCATATCCAAATTAGATCCCATATGTCCATTGTGTAGTCAGGTGGATGAGACATTTGAACATCTTGTTTACTCTTGCACTGGACTCTGGAGAATAAAAAAAAACTATATATGATAATGTTAAGATTGATTACTATTTGATCACCTCAATTAAAGACAGTATCAAATGCAGAGTTTTTGCCAATATCAGGCTATCTATATTTCTGAACTATATAATATGGACGGCGAGATGTAAGAAGGTATTCTGCGGTTTAATCTTTCAAGATGATGAATATTTTTTTTAGAAAACTGGTTAAGATCAAGAAACACAATGAACTTCTCATACCTAAAAGCACATTGCTGGACACATGGAATTTGATATCTATTAAAGAATAATCAATAGGTATCAACAACACTTGCTTTCAGTGCTTATGATTAATAGAGTAATAGATATAAAATGTCAATATGAAATGGGCACCTTCTTCATACCGAAATAGTTTAGAATGTCATGCCCTGAATAGTATCATATAGATGACTTTAAACTCACTTACCTGGATGCTTATAAATGAATGGACAGATGCAGAAAATTACAAAGCTTATGAATGGCTGGAATTGAATATCAGTAGTGTCTAATTGAATATTTTCACACTGGTGCAATGACAGCCTATAAGTTCTTTGTGAAAATGAATATGGACTTGAATGAATCATTGTTGGAAATACTTATTCTTGCTGTGGGCACACCGGTGCGTAATTGCTTTTAAATAATTACTCCACAGATATTTATTTTAAGAAATTCTTGTACATAGTTGGATATTTGCCCTCACAACTATTGCACTGTCCTAAGGCATATGATAGTACACTCAGACAATAAAAAGTTTTAGTGAATTAAAAAAAAAAAAACAATTACATTTAATAATTTTTAGTCACCTCAGGTATTTGTTTCTTTTAGCTAGAAGATTCCTATATCTGTATTTATGATAAAATCAATATTGATTAACAGTCCATCTTGTAATAGAAATATACCAGCTGCCCATATTAATAAATTATGAACATCAAATAATGATGCTTAATTCTTCCGATTGAGATCATGTTATCCATTGGACACTGTTTAAAAGATAATAAAGGTGATCAATATTGAGTTTCTGAGCCATATCTGATTATGGAACTGTGCCCTTCCAGTAGTGAAGTGCACATGGCATTACAGGTGATCATTAGAATGATTATATGAAGGCAGTTCATGGGCAAAAGCCTACTAAGGATTTATTGGATTACATTTGTTATTCACTATAAGAATGAGTGTTGCAGTGAATTGCAGAACATGAGCTGTTAATTGAGAACTGATAATCAGAAGATAATCAAAAATTTACACTCGTACAAAATTTATGTTTGTATTAATTTTTTTTTTTCTGTACAAAATCACTTTATATCATACTTATTTACGTTTAATAAATTTATTGCAAAAAAAAAATAAAAGTTATTGGTTAATAATTAAAAATGAGAATTTTGTTCTAAATAAGATATCAATTAATGACTGCACCTGTGGGGTAAAAGTAAAATCTAGTTTACTGATTGAGTTTGTTTGCAACAAAAGACTTTATCATTAAATCAGAATACTGTTACTAACTGCTAGACCTTAAAAATTTATAATGAAATTGGAATCAAAATTACATAATTTATATATTTAATTAAAATTTTTTTTAAAGTAAATGAAATATAACACCTCAGAAACATTATCAGTAGAAGGAAATCACATTATATGATTCTGTTTAATTAAAAGTAAATTGGTCCTGAGGCAAACGAAATTCCAAAAGGTGTTAAGGCTTGGTAGGTGAAATGTATAAATAGGCTATATTTTAAGTGAGAAGGAAAACTCCATTTTCTTTGAAGAGCCATTACTATCCAAGCTGATATATTTTAATTTCGCCATGTCCTGCTAGACAGGCAAAAAATTTCTGCCTTTTCCATGATGGAATGTCGAAATTTGATCAACCCAAGGCCAAAGCAACAACCAATGTTGCCCTAACAAGCTTATAACAAATAGAAGATGCTATAAGCTGCTCAAAGAACTCACCTTCATTCCAATTCAAGCACCTCGGTCCAGCTATAGGAATGTCATCTTAAATCATCTCCCAACTAAATAGAAGCCATAAACCACTAAAAAAATTCACCTTCATTCCAGCTCAAGTATCTCCAGTTCAGCTATATGAGGACCATTTTAATATCAATTAAAAATCACAGAGCTCTGTGTAAAATTGAAAATGATCATTATTTCTTCAAAATCTGGTTAGCTAACCCTGTTGATGTAAACCCTGTCTAAATTGTCATATAATATTTGAATACTATAAATGACCTACTTTTGCCAAATTTCTTTATTAATTTAATGTTTTGCTATATAACTTAATCACTGCAAGTATATTTACTTTTCTTTTGCTTATTTTAATTATTATTAATTATGCCTCTGTTTTGAAATGGCAGCATTTAGTTACAAAATATGTTTTTTTAAGATATTATTTAAAATCTTTGTATTATTATTTATTATAGCATCATTTTGCACACTGTTAATGGCGACCCTTTTGTGCTTGTTGTTATTTTGTCATTTGTAAATTAATTAACGTAAATATAAAATGTGGCTTATAAATCCAAATTTGCAACCTTTAATTATGTTATTAAAAATTAAACTAGTCTGAGTGTAACCATAAGTATATTTTTCTTGTTAAAGTATTTCCCCCTTAAGAGTTTATTAATTATAGATAACTGGAAAGATTGAACGGGATAAAGTAAAATTTATATATATATATATATATATTCCCGTTAGTAGCATATATGTATTTCTCATGCTACAGAAAAGTTGGCTCTTTTGATCAAGCTGATAAATTAGTGTTCATGTATGGTATAGTATTTAATTTATAATATATTTTGGCTTGGCAGTTGTGAAATTTATCAATATTTTATCATTGTGCTGTTTTATATATATATATATATATATAAGATGTAGCCATGGTGAGTCCATATATATTTTATCATATATGCTGTGCTGTTATATATATATATATATATAAGATGTAGCCATGGTGAGTCCAGCCCATCTTTCTCTCTTATGGGTAGTGCAGTAGCTAAGACTGAACTAAAGGCCAGATGAGCACGTATGCCCCCCCCCACCTCTGATGAACCAAATCAAGATTCTCTTTTAGCAGCAGGATGATCAGTCATTGGGTAAACCAGTGTTGGTCATGAAAACTCTAAAATCTATTCATCCATATGCAGAGCCATTTTACTATTATATTTACTTGTGCATAGCATAAAAGTAAAATCTTTATAGCCAACTCTACCTCCCTAATATGCAGTCTTCGGCAGTGAACCGAAGCATTCTTGAAAACCCATTTGATCTAAAGCTATCTGGGATGCTTTATATGCCCATACTTAATATATAAATTTGTCATAATCAGATGTATTATTAAGCTCCACTCCAGACTTGGTTTGATTACATGTATAATAGCAACTCGAATTGATTATGAAATGGCATAACTAATAAGTGGAATGTAGGGATTTATTATATAGCATAATATTTAGCTTCATTAAATAATAGCCACAAATGTATTTAACTCAATCATCAATTATTGTTTGTACAATTGCCTAGAGTAATTGTTGCAATAAAATGCCTGGGTGCATTATCCAATGCTAAATTATGGGTTATATCAAAATATATATGTAATTGTCAATAAATATATTACTAATTCATCATATACCAGTTTCTGTCTCATTATTAGATCAATCCAATTCATTAATTGATTATAACTATTCATTAGTAAAGCCCCTTTTAATTAAATATATTAGATTTTATCATGGGAACGTCTCTAGTATTAAATTTGTTAATATATATGTTTAAATCCATGAGTATCATTGTATTCTCCACTCTTCTAGTGGGATGGACTTAAGAATTAATTTTCATGTGCCATCATTGTTATGTTATCCATTAGGTATTTGATATGGGTCTTGGAGAGTGGATCCAGGTTGGTTCCTGACCTAAATCTCAGGCTTGGCTGGGTTTGAAGTACATTTTGTGTTTCCCAGCTCTTGTTAGATGGAGAAATATGTTTTGACCGGTACAATATAAATAAAGTGAATATGCAGAAAGTGGATTATTGAGTTTTATGCTGGATTTGCAAAGATAAGGGGGGTTGAAATATAAATGTCATGGAGGTGGCAAGATTATGTTGTGGAAATGAGATGGAGCAGGAGAGTGAACAAATGGGAAAAACTTAGGGCAGGCAATGGAAAGAGATGGGAAAGTGGCTAGCATAATTTCCTGTCCATAGTATCTGAGAGATTCATGATTCTGAAAATGCAGGTCACAATTCATCTTGCAATAAATTAATCTCAAAAAAATACATAAAAATCTTTAGCACTGTAAATTCTTATTTATTACATTACATAATATTAGAATTTAAAACAGCATTGGCAATATTGAAAATGAAAGAAATTTCATACTTTACCATATATATATATACATCAATTAGATTTTAAAATATTTAGAAATAAAGTTACTATTTTTAGCACAAATATTCCAGACAATCAATCAAATATATGAAAAGGAAAAAGGTAAAACAGTTTCTTTTATTTTTAAAATGTATTATCATATGATAGGGAGCACTATAATTATACATAAATAATTGCAATGTTATATAAATTTGAGATAAATGAAAGAGCAATCCATTTGTTGTAAATATCTGAATGTGTTGTATATATTATGGAGTGAATTATATATACTATGAAATGAATGAAAATTTGAGGAATATGTTAAAAATAAAATCTCATAATAAATAATAATAAAAAGAAAAGGTAAATGCCTTAAAAAATAGCTATAAGCATACCTCTATAGTAAAGAAATTAATACCCATGTCTAAACAGATTTGTCTGGATTAATATATCTATCTTTATTTTTGGGCGATAACTGATTATGTATATAAATATTGCAATTGAGGCCATACATATATTTTAGTGAATGTGATACCCCATTAAATGTCAAGTCTTCAATCAGGATAAAATTAAAATATAAAAACTTTTGCTAACTTTAACTTTTAAATTCCTCTATATTATCTGGATTTTAGAATGGTAAAAGTCCTTGTGCATAAATGTGGCTCTGCTTATTAGATCGTGATTAATTATATGTAAATTATAAAGATATTCAAAAAGATAACAAAATTGAAATTGTGTTTATTTAAATAATATAAAATAGAATATTTCTGTTGTTAATAAATATTTCTGACAAAATATTTATAAAATGAGTTATATATATATATATATATATATATATAACTCATTTTATAAATATTTTGTCATATATATATATATATATATATATATATATATATATATATATATATATATAACTAGAGGGGATTTAACCCAGACTTTCAAGCTTTCTTTAGTCATCCATTCCATCTTATGAAATCAATACACACATGAATTCATACAATCACAAAGATAAATCATCTTCACCATATGTATTTCATGCTGAACCAACACTCATCAGTTAGTCCACATCATCATCTCCTGCACATAGATAGCAAACCCTCAAAATTTCATCAATAGGCTTCAATTTTCTCTCTCCAACTCTTCAGCCATCCATATCATTGAAAATGTGATTGATGAATAAAGAGAAATTGAAAGACTGGATTGAAATTCCTTCTAATTACATCTAGCTTAAATGTAATTAAACCACTAAACATTACATGATGATCATTTTTTATGCTTGCTCAAGCTATTAAAACAGATAAAATTCTCCATACAGTTGTGTCACTCAGTGCAAGACAGAGTAATCAATAGATGCAATAAGGTTTAGTGCATAAAATTCCTATTTAATGCTTATGTATCCAATATCCCCAGACTAGTTTCTAGCTTGTGGCTTTGATCACTGAGGAGCTTTGTATCTAAGAGCACTGCACCTAGATCTTTGGATCTAATGCAACTCTTCAGCAGCCACTTTTTATCTTTACCTAACTAATAAGATAGGGGTTGCTATGGTTATTAAAGAACCAAAGACACCAAATTGTATGGGTACTGAATTGAGATCAGACCTATATCACTATATAAGCTAGTGAGCTTGGATTGAAAATATTATTATGTTGTTAGACTCATAATTTTGTAGTTAAGTAGAGATAAAAGGTTACTGCTGGAGGATTGCATTAGATTCTAAGATCTATGTGCAGTGTTCTCAGATCCAAGGCCTCACTGATAAAATGACAAGCTAGAATCTAGTCTGGGGATATTGTATGAGTAGACAATAGATAGAGATTTTATGCACTAAACATTCTTACATCCATTGATTACTCTAGCTTGCACTGGGTGGCATTACTGTATGGAGAGTTTTACTTGTTTTTAACTTAAATGTATATATACTTTACTTGTAATTATATATATATAAACACAGAATTATGTCTTTATAAAACTGCTTTAATATTTCAACTGGAAGACTGGTTTTCATCAGAAAACCAAAAAAAAAAAAGAATATTAAAGCAGTTGTATTCTGTGTTTTTATTATGTTTTAATTTTTCCTTTAGTTAGTTCCTATCTATCTATCTATCTATCTATCTATCTATCTATCTATCTATCTATCTATCTATCTATCTATCTATCTATCTATCTATCTATCTATCTATCTATCTATCTATCTATCTATCTATCTATCTATCTATCTATCTATCTATCTATCTATCTATCTATCTATCTATCTATCTATCTATCTATCTATCTATCTATCTATCTATCTATCTATCTATCTATCTATCTATCTATCTATCTATCTATCTATCTATCTATCTATCTATCTATCTATCTAACTATCTATCTATCTATCTATCTATCTATCTATCTATCTATCTATCTATCTATCTATCTATCTATCTATCTATCTATCTATCTATCTATCTATCTATATATATATAGTGAAAGAGAGAACAGGCATATGCAAACAAATGCCTAATACAAACTGCGACCCAACGGTTGGTACTTCTCAGTAATATAGCTATTAGAATCAACTAGATAACAAAACCAGATATCAAGCTCCTTTGTCATTTAATCAATCTGAAAATTCACTGATATTTTATTAACTATTGATCTTTTGCTTAAAACATGAGTAATATGATATTTATTATGTTTTAGCAAAAAAAGTTTTCAAGCCTCTGTTAATTATGTCCAACAATCTAAATCTGCTTGCAACTCAGTTGTTAAATTTTCAGGATCTATCTTGGATTTGATTGATATGTTTCCCAGCTATTGTCTGTTTTTATCAATCAAGATAAAATATAATTACAATTATCTTTCAAAGTTGAAAACTCTTACATTTTTCAAACTATATGTGCCTCTGGGTTTGTTATTAAAGTCTGGCATATTTCCAGTGTTGTTTTTTTTTTCTTTTGAAAATCTCTGTAATTTATATGAAAGATATGAGCAAATAACATTTACTTGTTGGGAGTTTGTTGCCTAGGTAAGGATACTATATTTGTTTGACTACTGATGGTGAATATTAAATAGTTTTTGAATAATTGATAAAAGATTTTAGTGTTCATAAAGTGTTAATGCTCATCCAATATTCAGAACTATGAATTTTTACCAGATGTGGTGTTTTTGCAATTATTCGAAAATTATAAGCATTGCTACGATATTTTAGAGTTTTAAACATATGTTTTATGGGCATTTTTGTAATTCAAGTAAATATTTAAAAAATCACACAGGTACTTGACAAGAGTTCACCTGAAAATTAAGCATTAGAACTGAAGAACTGAATTGTGAGTTATAGATGTTGACCCTCAAAATTTATCATTCTGTCAATATTCTAACTCACAGAGAAAAATATTAAAACTATGAAAAATATCGAATACATGTTCTTATATAAAACTAAAATTGTTCTCACTACAGCAAATAACATTCAATTTATTTCAACATTAAATATTTTTATCTAAGAGAAGCTTTTCATTTTTGAACATAATAATATAAACATGAAAAATATTATTCATAAAATAACTTAAACATGCATGCAACGTGAACTAGAAGTGATTAATTTCTCCAAAGATTAACTTTTATAAAAAGAAAATAAAAGTTGTGGCTGTGAGAACATGTGATAATATCAAATCTTTATCTAGAAAGACAAATATTTTTTTTTCAAATTTGCAACTTTTGTAAATAGACATAATATAGCTTTTTTTTTAGATAAAAAAAAAAATTAAATGTTTATTTTTTAGGCTAACTAAAGAAAAATAGTATTGAATTTTAAATGTGTTAAATATAAAAAACAGTTGGATTTTTAAATAAAATGAATACAATCTCTAGTTCTGTTTTAGATTAATTTCCCAGCATTTTTAATGAAAAAGTATGTGGAAATGCTTTTAATGTTATTGGATTATATTTTCAACCTTATTTCAAGCAGCTACTCTTCCTTCATATGTAAAAAATTGCAATATGTATATGTTTTCTTATACTCTTAGTTTGATAATGAATGGAAATTAAGATATTATATTCATGTAAACTGAAATAATTTTAGCTATTAATGTTGCCATGAAACTATCAATTACTACTAATGGAAAATCTTCATGAGACTAAACTAGGTTTTCCATTACCTTATATTAGATCATTTGTTAAGGTTTATTGAAGTAAAAGGAGATTCTCTTTAAACTCAAACCAAGGTCTTATAAGAAGTTTTAAACCCAGAAAGCTATTTTTATAAGTGTGGGATAGAGAATGGCATATTCTTTGACATTCTGTAAATAATAACTAATCTTCTCCAGAAAGTTATGTATGTATTGAATTATATTTTTATGAACTTGATAAAAATGAAAAATAAGAGATTATATCCTTATAGATAACTTTAGCTTTTGATGTTACTATAAAACGTTCAGTTACATTAATTGATTCCTGAAGCCAAATATATTTTTTTCATTAATCTATAATAAATTGAAATTAATGGAGATCCTCTTTCATTTCAATCCTAAGTTCTTATAAGGAATTAAATCCAAAAGACAATTTTATAGGTATGTAAATATATATTGTTTCATTATATTTTAACATCTAATTCAATAATCATAACTATTAACTTTTAAAAAAATTCATTAGCTTATCTAAAGCAAATATTGATGTTTATTTTACTGTTATTGTGGTAAATAATAAGTTTGAAAGTGATATTCATATTTCCTCACATCACCTATTAGAGTAGATTATTAAAATTATCCAAGATGTCACCCATAGAGATTTTATCAATTACTACATCCCAAAATTATGTCTCTCTATTTTTTTAAAGTGCTACTGATATTTAAAAAATAATAATCACACACACATAAAAACGATTTTTGGAAAAAAAACCCACAGAATTAAGAGATACTATGCTAACTACAATAAACAAAAGTATTTAAAAATATTATTAATATAATAGTAATTTTTATTTGGATAGCTAGACAACCAATATTACACCTAATAAGGATAATAACTTTTAATATTATATTTAAACATGTAAATGTGAATGCACAAATATTGGTGTTACTTCAAGAATTTAGTGAGCTATATCTCAGAAAATGAAGCAAACAAAATGTGCACATAATCATATTAGAGGTTAGCTTTATTTTGTAAAATTGAAAAAATATGCCTAGTACACTTTTGACTACTTAATTATACTAGTCATAATCATGATATTGATGATGAAAAGAAAGTTGTGGTATTTATTAATGAAACTCAATAATGAATTTACATATTTAAATGGCAAATAAGTTATTTATATTGGCCATTTTTTGAAAGGGGGCACATAAATCTTTTTTGTTAATTGTTTGTATATCTCTTGCAATGGCAAAGGCCTCTTTCATCTTTTTTCTCTGTCATTGACTTCTATAACTAGTATGATTAAATAGTCAAAACTGCACTAGGCATATTTTGCAAAATAAAGCTTATCTCTAACACAGTTATGTATATATTTTTGTTTGTTATATTTTCTGAGATACATTTTAGTATAGTGTAATGGACACCTATCATAACTTTAAGATGGTTTCCAAAATCTATAGGTCTATCTGTGTCTTGTATGAAAGAATCAGATTCCTTGAAATTGTTCAGCTCATAAAATCTTTCCAATCTGCTACCAAATTTACATGTCTAAAGTTATTTTAAATCATGAAAAAATCGGCTTCCAGTTAAAATCTTTCTTTCTAAAAAAATATTATTAAGGGTTGCAAAAAATGTCTGAAAAATGTAAGTGATGCAAGCATAAAATATGAGGACTACAAGACACCACCTAAGAATATTGATAAATTTAGACTATTATCTCTTAATTTACAGGCAAAATCCTCCACGGAAATATGTTTTTTCAAGGACAAACAAAGTGTAAAATATAGCTTTTTCAGTCACTTTCAACTTCATTAATCTGACAAAACATGACCCACCTGATAATATTAAGAGGATTTTAAATTATGCCTCATGATTTGTTGGTGGAATTTCGAAACACTAAATAAGTGAACATGCTGCTAACATTGAAATAATTTATAATGACCGAGAAAAGGGATGCTGTTATTCATCAAACTGTGCAGTATGTTTTGTGTAAACAATCCAAGGGGCAAGACAAAGTGTGGTTTAAATGTATAGAGTGTGTCAAGCAATATTTTTATGAAAATGACATACTTTGTATGAAAGACGATAAAATAAATCAGTTTATAGCAAACTGACTCATTTTACTACAAACTGGAAATTGTCACAAAAATGCACACATAAATTAATAAATTATGATCTAAGCCAATAGTCTCATATAACTTAAAAGGAAATAAAGATAAATTTACATCTGCTGTTTTATGCAAATTTTGTAATAAAGCATTTTTTAAAATGTAATTATTTTAACATCTCTCCATCTGCTGCAATTCTGCCCCACTATTTGCCAATGTAAAATTTCATAAAGTCAAATGTTCCTATGCCTAATGATCAATTTCAGCAGTTTAATACAAGGCTTCTATAATGATTGGACAATGTTTTATTGATCAATTTGGCTTGGTAGACTTAATCTAAAGTCCTTATTTGAATGTGCTGATAGAATCAAAAATATTTGACTCAATAAGCATGCAATTTAGCATCATTGGACATTACTAAGCTGTATGACTCCATTCCACATACATTATCTATCCAAATCATCAAAGAAGTTCGGAATAAAACTGAATATAATGTGCATAGGACTAAATTTATCTTGAAATTTTTACATTAGATCTACAACAAGATTATTGCTTTATCTAACAAGTTTGTTACAAAATCAACAATGGTAGTTTATAGGCCTTTGTATAAACAGGATAATTTCAAGTATAGTGCACAATATATTCAAAGAAGAGGTCTTATCTAAATACAGTGAGTCCACTCCTCTTTGTTATACATGTTTTGTGAATTTCATCCTTGTTTTGTGCCCCAATGTGCAAATCACTGGAATGCAGACTGACTTCTCAAATACTTCTTAATTAAAATGGATATGAGAGAATGAGGATAACCAATAAGGCATCAAGTTTCTGGACCTATACATTCAGTGTGAATTACCCACCTCAATCATAAAGTGTATGTAAAGCCTATTCACTTCCATGCACCATATGTCTGAATCCATCAGATGAAAGTCTCACAAACTAGCCAGTCTCAAGGAATTTTTGTATAGGAACCACTATCTGTGTAAATTTGAATCCAATAAGAAAAATAACATTGATTTTTATGACAGAGATCTATACAACATTAGATGTAACAGCATAATGCCTACTCAAACTATTAAAACTTTTATTCCAAAATTGATCACTACCCATAGCAATGAATGGCAAACCCTGAATATCATTATTTTATATCCCTGGTCATATTCATTGCATTATTAAAGTCTATGTTTTGATTTATCAAATCAGCATTCACACCCTTCCCACAATTAATTGGATAATTAACAACACCAAAGTTATTCTGCCCTTAGATCAGAAATCACAAATAGTATACAAATTGTATGCAACTATACTAACTGCCATGCCATATATTATAGCAAATCACATGGCAATCTATCCACCTGAATTGCACAGCATTGCTATCTATATAATCATTCCAAAGCTCAAACTGATGTTAAATCAATGTTCTATAAACACAAATCCAACCTTGGCCACATCTTTGATCTTCCAGTGTTGTCTGCTCTGAATATAACAATGCCAAGCAGAAGGTGAGAGAATCTTGTCACATTGGCAAAGATAAGCATGCCATAACCAAAAGATTCATGTGTTTGTGTTTCAAAAAATGACCAATATAAATAACTTATTGGCCATTCAAATATGAGTTTCATTTTTTTAATACATGCCACAATTTTAAAATGTAATAATTTTCTTTTTACTGTCAATGTCATGATTATGAGTAGTATGATTAGTCAAACATTCACTAGACATATTTTGCTAATTTACAAAATTAAGCTCATTTTTTATATGGTTATGCATCTATTTTGTTTGAAATATGTGTGTTTTCAAATGTAGTAAATTTGAAAAGATAAAATCATAAAATGTATTAATTAAATGGTTTTATTATTAATTATAAATGAGAACGTTAAAAATAAATAAACCAAATATTATTTAGTCTAATATTTATTGTTAAAAGTCATTTTATTTGTGAAATAAATAATTATGTATTTTATTTTATTACTGGTTAATGTAATATAGTGTTTTGTCTCAAATTTGATGCTTTAAACTTTGAAACATTCAAATCTCATACATTTCCAACTGTTTCCAGAGCAATCAGAGCAGAATATTCCTATACAATTAAAAAAATGAAGTGTTGTGGGTAAAAAAAATGATATTACTAATCAAATGTCAGAAACTTATAAAAGCAACTATTTGTCAAGACTTGTTTAGACCCAGCCATTTTATTATAATCCATAAATAGTAGGTCTGAGTGGAAATGAGCTATTCACATCTTAAGGCAAATGTTTTCTCTATGTCATCCTAAAGGGAGAATTTAAATTATGAACAATGTTTATAATTTAATTAGAATGATTAGATTTTGATTCAAATGGACATTTTTAAAAGTACTTGTGGAATGATCCAGTTTTTTATGACACTGCAACAATTTATTCATCTTTTCTCTAAAGATTAAAATCACTTGTTTGGAATGATATTGTTTACATCAACTTAAAGTTTTTGTTGAAAAATCTAAAATACATGGGAATTTTTTGATTAACATATGGTTTCATTTTATATTTGTAAAAACTATATAAAACAGTAAACTGGTAGTATAAACAAATTCAAGTCAATGGACTAATAAATAGCTTGATCTCGCATTTATGAAAATGAACTGAAATCGAGATGGAAAATATAAAATTGACTAGAGACAATGAATTAATAAATCTCTGAATATTATATTGATGAAAAACCACTTAAAATCTTGGATATTCTGTGAAAACTAATTTAACTTAAGCATATTTTTATTTGATACTACATTGGATACAGTAATTGGGAAGATAATGGTTTTATATTCAACAGTAATCACCTTAGTAAATATGGAATTTCAAAAATATTACACACTTTCACTTTTCAGCAAAAAAAACTTTTATTATAATCAATAATAAAAGTTTTTTTGCTGAAAAGTGAAAGTTTGTAAGAATTTTTAAATTCAATATTATATATGAAGACAGCAAAAACAGAGGAGGAAGAAAATAATTTAGAAGGACTATATAATATACTTAGTAAATATGCCTAGAAACATTATCATTTATAAAAAACTATCTCTTAAAAGGGATTAATTGCTGCATCAGTAACTGAAAGAATGTGAATACATAATTGGTGATCTGTTGAATGCTTTTTGAAAATCAATATTAGTAAATTTCTACTACAAAAGCTCAGCCTTCAAAATTAATTACACCCTTATGGATTTAGCACAATGTAAAACACTAATAAGAAATCTTTTATCCAAATGAAAAATTTAAAGTGTATCTGAATAAAATTTATTGGGCATTTATTTAATGACTATGGATTATAATGTTTTTATCCTATAGTTAATTAATTTGTTTAACTGTTTCAATATTTGAACATTATTATTATTAAGGTTTAATGAAATTTATCCAAGAAGAAAGTATTATAAGAACAACACTGGGTGTATTTATTAGTAAAATTTGGTATAAATATGTGTTTGTAATTTTAATACGCATTGAAAATCAGTTGTGTTAAATTTAAACTAAAGTAAAATATTAAATCCAAGTTAATAGTGAATATCTCATATAATAGTGAATATCTCATATATTTTCTTCGGCTCTTAAATTAACCTCATATTTTATCTAATAAAAAAGTACTTAGAATAAACACTTGAATAATTATGTCCCCCTTCTTATTTTGTTCAAGAAGCATTCATGTGAGTTAATTCAGTCTATATGGTTTTTAAATTATTCTCATGGCATTGCTAAAGCACAAATATTATTGTTTAGATGAGTTTGACATCTAAAAATATGGTAATACAGTTTTAACCTTAATATAAACTTAAAAAGTACATTATGTTATGGCACCAGCATCTGAGATGACCAAGTCTCTTTAAAGTTATATATATTTTAACGATAATGATATGAGTAGGATAAATGCTTTATTTGCTAATGAGAGGTTTAAGCAATAAATCTTTTTTTCCTCAAAGCAACTTTATTAAGTCACTAAAGTATGATCCACCCATGCAGAGACCACATTCTGTCACCTGTAGCAGTGGGCCATACAGGCTACAATGATACATTGATATTCTGCAACTGGGTGGTGGCTCAAAGTAACAGAACTGCCTTATAAAATAGACGAGGTATTACAGGTATATAAAAAAATACATTCCAAGTACAAACATCAAGAAAAAACACAAAAAGAGGGAAAAAAGGACATGAATTATCACAGATCAAATGTTAGTCAATCAAGGGGATGCTATGTCCATTTGAGGAGAGTTCATGCAAGACAATCAGCTCTCAGCCAACCTGGCAAGTCTCCAAGAAGCTCCCCCAGACCCATTCATGACCCATCAGACAGAACTCAGTTTAGTGAGAACCCAGACCAACTCCTTGGACAAGGTTAAACCGCTTTGGCCCCTGCTGTAAGTGGGTTACAATTAATCTGGGTGTGACATAGGTTCAGCATGTCCAGAACACCAACCAAATCAGAGAGGGCCATGAAAACATTGCCAGATCTCTCTAAACCTGGTGTGATGATATTTGATCCTGCTGATCAACAAATCCTCCATAGCCATCACCTCTACCCTTGAGACCGAGAACTCAGGCAAAACCAATGATTAGATTCATGGTCCCACTAGGTCTTCAGGGTTCACAATCCAGTTCGTATTATATACCCTTGTTCTGAACTAAATTGTGACAACATTTCAATTATGATTTTGATTTACTGATCCTATTGAGTTTCTTCTAATCCAAGTTGAGTTCTAATTTTGATGCTTAATTAGAGTTCCAATTATAAAATCTAACGGTTTGTATTTAGTCTTTGGGTTTTTCTTTATAATTTAAATCTAAAGGGATTGAATTATTAACCGTTTGTGTTTCTGTCTAGGCCCATAACATCATTTTATCTCTAAATCATTGTGTTTTATTTTCTAATTCACTTTGTCATAATTCTAAGTCAATTTGAAACTTTTTTGAAGAATTTTTATTTTTTTGTGTCGTCCCAATCGCAAGGGGGTGGCCCAATAACGTTTGATATAATCATCATATATTTCTAATTTTTATGCAGGGAA
Organism: Epiperipatus broadwayi; assembly: GCA_028023455.1. Lineage (NCBI taxonomy): Eukaryota > Metazoa > Onychophora > Udeonychophora > Euonychophora > Peripatidae > Epiperipatus > Epiperipatus broadwayi. The sequence continues at coordinate 16,101 of JAQFVV010000517.1, forward strand.
GTAGCTTAATTCATAATTCATAATGTTTAATTCTGAATTTGAGATCAAATTAATATTTAAAATAGTTTTCTGTCCTGCAAAATTTACCGCAATTGGCCACTTCCGGTTCAAGACTGTGATATTGTTGCTTTTTCTTTATGAAGAATTTAACATTTAAAAAAACATTTTTTCCCTGGATTTAGACTAATCTTTACATTTGGTATGTTTCCCCAACTGTTTTTGTTCTCCATGACTGGTTTGTAGTTGTTGAAAGTTGTTTTATTTTTGATATCAGGAATTAAGTTTGAACTTTCAGGAATATCATCATTGAGTTTTTCCTTTTTTTTACTTTTTTTTTCACAGGTATTAATTTTTTAATCTTTCTAAATTAGCTCCATCATCAAAATTAGTATTTTTGTTATTATTTCCTTTTTTGAATTATTAGATTACATTTTAAATACGTTTTCTCAGTTTCAATGATTTTAGTAGTTATTTATATTAGCTTTTGCTTGATTAATGGTGGCCATTTGCATAGAATAAAACGATTGGTAAATTGAGTTATTTTGGCTTAAAACTGATTTAAAGTTTTTTGAAAAGGTGTAAAAGGTTAAAACAAGTGGTCACTTATGTTTTATCATTCATCTTCTTACCAACTCCCGTCTTGAATATGTGAATCCTCCCATCCTTGTGGAGCCAGCAAGCAATGAACTGCTTCCACTCACAACAGGAAGTGGACTCCTCTGTTATAAAGTTTTGATTATATATTTGTGTTATGAAAATTAGGATTTTTGTTATTATTTTCTATTTTGAATTATTAGATTACATTTTAAATACGTTTTCTCAGTTTCAATGATTTTAGTAGTTATTTATATTAGCTTTTGCTTGATTAATCGTGGCCATTTGCTTAGAATAAAACGATTGATAAATTGAGTTATTTGGGCTTAAAACTGATTTAAAGTTTCTTGAAAAGATGTAAAAGATTAAAACAAGTGGTTACTTATGTTTTATCATGTATCTTCTTACCAACTCTCGTCTTGAATATGTGAATCCTCCCATCATTGTGGAGCCAGTAAGCAGTGAACTGCTCCAGCTTGCAAGAGGAAGTGGACTTAAAGCAATAAAATCTTATACCTATAAAAAGGGGTTATTGTTATTACGAGTATTATCATTAGCATACTTAAGATTTAATAAAACATTCTTGTGTTTTATCTACAATTAGTGCTTAGGTTTTAAATAAACACTATAATCTTCTCCAATGAAGGGTTTTGTTGTTGCTTCATGTTTTTGATAAAACCTGAGTATTTACAACTCAAGTAAATATTTATATCCTCAGTAGAAACTATTTATTAAGTATAAGAGTGCAATATTATTGAGTAACTTTTCATAGAACTTATTGTTTAACGATTACGTTTGTTTACATATTTTTATAATAGTTTTATAATTAATAAATTAATTGTTATATTTTTTCATTATATGGCTGTTTATCATTAATTAAAAATTATCATCATTATCTACACAATTTATGAATAAATGTGATCACTATTACACTTTATTTGAGAAGTAATATTCTTTATCTTGTCTACTGCCACCATTTCTATTTTTAATATTGGATTTGTTGAGATATGAGTAGATACGATAAAATCCCCCTGGTATCTTAATCATAGGATAAATAGGTCAGATAAATTTGTTGGAATTAATAATTTTTAATAGTAATTTTTATATATTTTTTTTCATGTGTCATAGCATTGGCCGGGAAGTGAACCCGTTAACACAGAACAACTGCATGTAAGGTCACTGTGCTGACCTTTTGACCACCAACTCTTGACTAATTTTTATACTTTATTAAGAACCCTGGAATAAATGTTAGATCTAAACAAAATGCAAACAAAAGTTAATAACAAACTTGCTAGTCTTATTAAGTATAACATACATGAAATTTCATTACAAGAGGTATTCATTCATTACATGGATATGCATTTTGTATAAAATTATAAGAATAATCTGAAATTATATTAAGATTTATGAGAATATCCCGAGACATTTTGACATCTAAATCAGGTGGTATTTGTTTATTATTATTAATGATATTGGTAGAGTAAATAACTCTTTGTAGATATTCAACTTTACATATAATTCTTAAAAAAAACATTCTCCCTCTTATATATGATTAAAACTCTGTGTGATGGTGAAGTTCTAGTTTGGACTCTCAACTTACTATCATTTCCTAGTTGATGTTGTGTATGTGTGTCATTTAAATGATGTTATATATATATATATATATATATATAATATATATATACATCTTTTGTATTTACATATTTCTATTCATGCACATATATATATATATATATATATATATTGTGCATGAAAGAAAATGTAAAACAAAAATCATCATCACATTTTTATATAAAAAGGAAGCTGTAGGGCATCCAAGTTTAAACCCTACAAGATCAAGTTTTAGAAGCTTAAGGCAGAAAGAGAGTGGGACAACAGTTATAGTTTTTAATTGTTTGTGTGTTGATAGAAAACTCAAAAAGAGTAATACACACAGTTAATTATTCAGTATTTAATTGTTTTGTTAAAAAATAAAGTTATAACGCATATGTATAGGCAATGTGTGTTATAAAAGCTATTTAGTTAGTCACTTTTAAATTACAAATATTAAACTCTCTTCAAAGCTAACCTACATTTGCTAAATTCTGATATTTTATTCTTTCTCTATTTTACTTTTCTATAATTGTAAGTGGGAATTAGAAGCTAGGGATTTGATTTTAGATATTGAGGTTAGAATTACTCAGCTAGCAATTAGATTATTTAATGTCAGTTTATACATGATTTGAATGATGGAGTGTGTGTGTTACATCACATAAATATATCTACATTTATTAAATATTGAGAGAAAGGGAGAAAAATCTGTTATATTATTATTTTTTTTCTTACTCAACAATTTTTTTTTGTATTATAAGGGTTGTTTTTCTGTTGGAAAACTTAGAGATGATGTGAGAAATCTAATTTTAAAAATGTCTCATCTTAAGATCAAAAGAAAGAAGCTCAAATTTGAGATGTTACATAGGTGTAAAAAAAGGATTACTTTTTCGTCCGTCAAAACAAAAGTTTGTCTAAAAATCAGGATAGGGAGAATTTTAGTACTCTCCAGCTAAAAACAAATTGGTCAAATTAGAAAAAAAAGTGGATATAAAAGCAGTCTGGAAAATCAGTTGATATTATAGAGACTTTTAAAAATATTGAAACTAAAAGGACAAGCATTTTTAACTCTACAAAAATCTCAATCAAAAATCTTTTTTTTTATTATTAAATTTTTTTTTTGAGGATTGAAGATATAAGAATGGTGGGGTAAGAAAATTAATATATGTCTCATCTGTTGACCAGAACATCCAGCCAGCACATCATATAGGAAAGAAAAGATGTCTTGTCTGAAAAATAATATTCTACACCTTTCAACTGATCGAGAGAAATAAGATGTTTTTAAATAGAAAGAAGAAAACATTCACCTGCATTTGAAGGTGATCAGGAAAAAAAGAGTAATCTACTGATAAATATTAAATCATCAAGTCCAATTAATTGTTCCAGTAACTGAGTTTAAACCCAAGAAAATTATAAATGAGAAAACAATTGCTGTACTTCATCCACTAAAAGAATCATGCTTGACAGGAAGAGAAGAAGAGTTAATATAATGATTTCCAAATTGTCCATTAGAGCAAATAACCTCAATAGAATCATCATCATCAAATACTTATACACCTCAAGAAAGAGATTGTTCCAAAGAAAAACAGAAATGGTAGCTGCAAAATATAGACATTGAACAAGATAAATTTGAATTATTGGAAGTCGCTACAAAGAATAGAACTGGTAATATAAGTTTTTCTTTTATATATTTTCTTTATGATATCAGAGACTTAGTAAAATTTTAGCAACAGAGTGGTACATTTTTGTTTAAAGAACTTTTAAAACAACCAAGATCAATTGAAATTCAGAATTTCTTAATAAAGATAAACATTAGCATTAATGATTTTATATGTACTAAAATTATGATTGTCTTTTATCTTAAAGTTATGAAATGTTATTAATATGTAACACATTTTTTATTTTATTTTTATTATTATTTTGTTTTAAATAATATATTTGTTATTATGGCGATAAAACATGCACATACATAATAATATAATACTTGTTGCATATATGTAATTCTGTGTGAATGTAAAACAATAGGCAATATTAGGAGTATTAGCGTATTGTGTTTTAAGTTAAAGTATAGCATTTCAGAGGGTAGAAGAGAGGGGGAGAAAAATAATTTAAAACTTGTTTCTAAAACTTGCTCTTTCCAATTTTACTAACATTTATTTTTGTCATTCTACTTACATGTTAGATTTATAAAGGTATGTGTGGGAAAGAGAAAAGAGAAGGAAAAAAAGAGTGTTTATTTTTTTTTTTTGAGACATTTTCATGTGGAGTGAAAATCATGGTCAATGTGACATCCAATTTGAAATACATTTATGGGAAAGGGGGAAGAATTTAAAATTAATGTTATGATTTTAAAACAGTCGATTATGATTATTATTGTTATTGTTAATATCAATTTCCATGTAGATATAGATATTTTTATGTATATGCTAGAAATGCAGTAATAAATATTAGTTTATTTTATTAAACGAGGCGTACATATTTCATTAAGAGTAGTCTTTATTAAGTGTGATCATTCATCATCAAGGTGAATATTAGCTATTTAAGTCCCAATTAGATATACTAAAATTAAGCAATAATTATGAATTTCTTTATAAAAATTAGGTTTATGATTAGGCTTAGTCCTAAAGCTGTGGTTAACCATTATCGTTATCATTATCATCATCGTCATCATCACATTTTAATTAATGAGCTGTTTAAATGTTTAAAGGCCATAAATAAATATTGATTTCTTCTTATTATTATTATAATCACCACCATTCCATCATCTATTTCATGCAAGGACGAGTGAATTGCCATCTTAAATTAATAATATAATCTGAGTTAGTAAAACTTGTAAAGAAAAATATTGAAACACATTTATTGTGTTGAGATCTAAGAAATGATTTCTGCCTAATGAATTTATATACTCCACTTTAGTTTAAGGATGTTTTATGTTTAACTAAATATTATTGCATACAGTGATATGGGTCTAAAAGCAAAATCCTCCATTTTTATTAGAAATAAAGTACCAAAAAGGGATTCAAACCCGGTACATGTGAAAAAGTTATAAATATAACTTTGTCTAATTGTCTAGGTCCAGCTAACCTAGTGGCGCCCTGATAGACCATATTCACTTGTTGTTCACATAGATATGCACTTGAGGTCCAACCAAGAGATAAGAGTGAGTAAAATCTACAGTTGGATATATTGAGAGATATTTGATTGAGTTACCTGTGTACTCACTCACTTGATTTCCATATACCTGAGTTATAATAGTTTGTTCTGAATAATAATTGCTTATAGTTTGATCTACTTGTTTATTGAGGATACAATGCCTGCCTAACTAGGGTTTGAAATAGGCCAGACATCTTAAATGACTGTTCTACAGGCATTATTGTTTATAGTTATTGATACTGTCATATCTTTAATTTCTAATTATAGAAATATATTTAATTTATTCCTACTCATCATTTTAATATTTATTTACTATTATAGCTACTATCCAGGAGTATGTTTCATTTAATCCAACTTTATTTTAAATATTATGATCTTATACATTATAGACTACTCAGATATGGTCATATGATCCACCTTTATTTACGTTCAGTAGGATCTTGGATCATTTTATTTAGTTACATTTATGTGATATGGTAATGAATCTTTAGATCCTTTTATTTAAGTTATCGGATAGAGCACACGTATATATATATATATATATATATATATATATATATATATATATATATATAATCTTCATTTAAATGGTTTATAATTATCAATCAGTCTCAATAATATTTTTTTATCAAAAGTATCTGACAAGCATGTTTACACTGTTTATATAAGTTAAATTTTCCCAAGTTTTCAGTATGATTTTTAATCTTGTAAATCTAAAACAAATTAATAATTATACATAATCATATTTTTTATTATATAAATAATTAATGTCAAATTAATATAATTTCTTTTGATTTTTTTTTCATATGTCTTAGAATTGGCCGGGATGCGAATCCACAACCATCTGCAAACAACTACTTGCTTGCAAGGTGGCTGCGATGACCTCTCGCCTAATAACGCTTGACCCAGTTATTTATTATAAACTTTTAAAGAAAGTATCTATTATGGGATTTTCATAGATTTTATGAATTGGTTTATTTTATAAAAATTAATATTTTGTGTATTTACATAATTAAATTGATTATAACCAGGGAAGTATATTGATATCACTACTATTTTCTATTTATGTGAGTGACTTAAATAAGAATATTATGATCATTAATTTATTATCATATTCTATTGCCTGTAAAATTTTTAAAACTAATTTACTTATTCATATGTAATATATTTACATGAAACATATTATAATGATATTGGAATTTGTGTTAATAAAAATATTATTGCAGCTCATTATATGATCTGAAAAACTAGTAGAATAATGGCACTTATCAACATAATGGTCAATACTTTAACATAAATATTTAAAGTTAGTCCCTATGTGTAATGAAAACAGTCTAGAAATATATAATTCAGATAAATTATTGTATGTAGTGAAGCTATAATTAATGCATACTAAATTTTCAGTCACTACTAAAATATAAAACTACTATATTTATAAATAATTTTATTGAAAAAACCATATGTAATAATGATACAATTGTAAATCAAAAATAATAGTTATCCATGTTAGTCAGGCAACCAAATGTTCTGATGTGGTTACTGGTGTTGTTAATCCAGCTTAATCAGGCTCCACGTGTTGTCAAATAAAAATCTGGAAGAGATTATTCTGTCCTTATGGCGAAATTCCTTTAGCTTGGAAATGAATGTGTCTTCAGGTTTGGGATGAGGAAAGGTAAACTTGTTGCGACATCTGGCCAACCAGATGGCATAAGTCAGAAAGGTTGAGAGTCTTGTGGTGACATAATCCCTGGACAGGAAGCAGCATTTAATATTTAAGATTTTGTTCAGGGAAATGTGGCAGTGGTAAGTAATGAAAGTTCTGATTTTGTCATATGCTGGGCAATCATTTATCATATGATCAAAGGTTTCACAGGTTCTATGGCAGTTGTGACACATAGGATCTATATTCTTGAGGAATCTCCTGTAGTGCAGGAACCAGTTTGTCTGGAGTGAATTCAGGTTGATTTTTACGAGAAAGTCCAGGAACCTTGGCTCCAGCTTGAGATGCTTGAAAAACCTGGTGACCACGTGATTGTTACCACCGAGGTAAGGAATGGTAGAGTTTTGTGTGGGAAATAGCAGGCCATGAGCATCCCAAATGGAGATTTTTTGTCTGAATACTAGGGAAGAGTGGCCATTGTGAGCGAAAAGGTAGTCAAGTATCTGATTTAGCCAGCTTATCTTTGAAGGTGGAGGTCTGTCAGATGGAATGACTGGTTGTTCCGCTACAATCTGGGGAAATTTCTTTTGTAGGATGTGGATCAGAGAGTGGCACTTTTGGTAATATATAGAAAACGTAGCATGCAACGACATACCATTATTTTTACTATGTCGCTGCATGCGTTCAATTCCTATGGCCGCTGTTTTACCATTCCACAACAGCCGTGCACAGATTCGGTTGATTTTTGTATTGAAAGTCTTTGTCATGTTAATGATGGGTAGATAGTAGCTAATCTTTGCCATTACCTTGATATTGAGGAGAGAGATTTTCCCTTGCAGTGATAAATAAACCTTGGCAAGGTTTTTAACTGTGTTGGTGGCGGCTTCAATGATAGAATTCTGTATTTGTATCGACATGGCTTGCGGTGACTTGTATATGGGAAACCCCAAAAAGTTTTGGGGGTCTGCTGAGAAAGGCGATGATATCTTCTTGCCGGTGTTGATTTTCCAGGCCGATGACTTGTTGAGGTTGAAGGAAAGTTTGGAGGATTCGGAAAATTTGTTGATTATTTGTATGAGAGGTTTTAGATATTTTTGGGAAGGTAAGGTGACAAGGACATCATCCATGTAGGCAAATGCTTTACAGTGTTTCTTCAGCTGGGGTATATAGATTCCTGGAAGTTCTGCCTCAATCTGTTTAAGAAGGGGGTTTAAGTAGAGTATAAATAGGAGACCGCTAAGTGGAGATCCTTGGGGTATGGATTTTGAAGGAATAAAACCATCTGTAAAGAAACCATTCAGGGAAATGTGGACCAATCTGTTGTTTAGTAGATTGTCCAATATCTGAATGATTTGAGTAGGAATGTCTAGTGCTGAGAGGCAATTGAGCAGGATGTTGACATCTACTGAATCAAATGCTTCAGAGATGTCTAGCTGAACGGCAATGGGTTTATATAGATTCTTGGATCTGATATGATCACAGAGAATTTTTACCTCCCCGATTGCAGAGAGTGTGGATGAGCCCTTCTTTGCAAATTGCAACTGGGATATGTTGTCCAGAATAACATCTTGTATTTTCTCCTTGATCACACCTTCAATGACCTTTAACAGGATTGGGGTCATGGAGATTGGTCTTATGCTAGATAGAGCAGATGCATCCCGGTTTTTCTTAACAAAGGGGACCATCGCTATGGGATAAAGTTTGGGGATGATTTTTTTGCTGTTTGCAAGATGGTTAATTAGTTTTAATACTATGGGAGCTGTGAAATTCTCAAGGTGCGTAAGTATGAACTTTGGAATGCCATGTAGTCCTGGATGGACATTGGACGGTAGGGCGGCCAAGCGGTTTTTGATGTTTGATATCGTTATTCCATGTTCATTGTTTTGTGATGTCTCATGCCACTGATTTGTGGGGTAGGTAACAGAGTTTGATAGGCGGTTTTTGAAATATGACTCTATTTGAATGAGCATTTGGTTGCCAGAGGTATGGCTACCACCGATGAGGAGGGACAAAGGAGTTTTTTGTTTCTTCCTTGCCCCTAGAGCCCATCTGAGATAGCCACGTGTCCAGCAGTGTTGGCCAGGTAAGTATAACCTAGCATTCTTTGTTGCTATTATTTCAGCAATCGCAGCTTGTTTCTGCTTGTACTGTGTTTTAAGTAATAGGAGGTTGTCTGTAGTACCATCACTTGAGAAATTTTTAATCCTATGGTGAAGCAAATCAAGCTCATTCATCAGGGTTGTTGACCCTTTATGTTTTTTGGTGTGCTGTATGATTATGGTTTGGAGGATGCCTGTGAAGGCGAACCAGGCTTCCTCAGGATTTATGTTAAGAATGTCAATTTTTTCAAAGAGTATGTAGGCATCTGAGAAGACAGCTTCCGTGGCAGTAGCTTTAGTTATGATTCTGATTGTTTTATTGTAGTCTATGGGAGTGTAGGAGTCCAGATCTAAAGATGCTATCAGGGCAAGATGGTCTGAGAAGGGAACGGGTTGAAGCTTGGCTTCCAAACCATAGTGCAGCTCTGAGGTGTAAAACATTAGGTCAATCAGTGTTCTAGAGCTCTTCGTATAGAATGAGTATGCATCCGCAGGGAAGAAACCTCTGCCATTTATGAAACCCCTGGCTAAGAGATGGAGGTATTTCCATGTGAACACATCATATTGCAGGTTGAAGTCCCCCAAGAGGATTGTAGGGCCTGTGTTGTTTGCAGTGATGAGATTTATGGTGTGTATTATTCTAGAATAAGTCAATGGGTTGTTCTGGCAGTATACGTATATTGCAATGAATTCACTAGATTGGTATATAAGCTTGATTGCAATGAGATTGGCATCATGGTAAAGCACTTTATAGGAAGAAGGTGGTTTCCTGTTATTAATGATGATTCCTACCCCTCCAGCAGCTGATGTATTAGTAGACAGAAGAGTGAAGCCCAGTTTTGAAAGTTCGAGAATTATGTGAGGGTTGGAGTTTAGGTGATATTTGGTCTCTCCTAAGAATAAAATATGAGGAGATGTAAGATGGAAAAAATGCCTAATCGCATATAAACGGTCAGTAGAATTAATTCCCCTGATGTTAAGACCAATGATTTGGCACTTGATCCTATCCATAAAGATTATTGCTGCTTGGTTTTACCGCCAGCGGAATCTTTGATTGAAGGTTGTAATGGTCCTTGTGATCACTGAATTTCTGATCTGCCAAGGATGGCCTGTGGAAATCAGCTCTAAAGAGCTCAGTTTCATTGTGTGATTCATGACTGAGAGAGTTTTTTGGTGTGCTTTGTACCTTCCTCTTGTTTTTTTCCAGAATAGAATTTACACTGTAGGGAAAGGAGAACTTTAGGTAGTTTGGCTCGGAAGCAGGAGATAGGTGTGAGTCCTCTTCTTCAGAGTAGGCCTTTGAAAGTTTGGAAGATTTTTGTTTATTATTAGCATTAGGGGGTAGGTTGAGATCCATGTCTGAGACATAGTCAGAGATGGGTGGTGAAGATCTATTTTTTGTAGGTGTGGGAGCTTTCATATGGGATGAATTTGTATAGGATATTGATAGTTTCGATGCGTCCATTATAGATTTAGTGTTAGAAACCGCAGGTTTTGATCTTAGAGGTCTTGGGGTTCCGAGTGCATTGTTATGGTCTTGATGGTCCATGCTGAGAGGTGCATCATCTGTATTGTCAGAAGAGATTGTTAGATTTTTGTGTCTAGAGGCATTATTTGGTTCTTTTGGTTTTGAGCCTTTTGGTAAGTTGTCTGGTTTCTGTGAGTTATCTCTGGGCTTGGAGCCATTTGGGTTTTGATATGCTATTTGTATCTGTTTGCTGTCATTGGATGGTTTTCCCTTGAGTTTATTAGGATTCATAAAGTCTTTGGTGTTGGTTACTCTACTGTAGGATTCAACTTCAGCTTCAACAGTATGTAGGCCTGGAGTGTTTGTGGTTAGCATTTCATTATGTGTGACATTAGCAGGTGTGAGTGTATGAGGTGCTTTACATTTGTGAAACTTATTTTCCTTTTGACCACAAGAGGTGCATATTTTTGCTGGGCATTCTTTTATGAGATGTGTTCTTAGGCCACAATGAAAACATTGCGGCCTGACGCCAACGAAGGAAAGTATCATTGGACAACCTTTTGCTTTAATGGTAGTTGGTATGTCAGTGGGCCCTAGGCCTTTTCTTAGTTGAATTTGAAATGATGCAGTGTTGGATAGGATGGACTTGATCATCTTGTCTACTGGCAGATATGAGAAATTCTGGATTTTCCCGTAAGGTAAAAGGATTTCTTGGAGGAGATTATTGTCAAGGCCCATAATACAATTCTTGAGGGTTCCGATAAGGGTAGCAGGTCTGTTTGTATCAACATATATAAGGAATTTGTTGTCTAGTTTTTTGAAATTTGATTTAAATTCATTTCGGAAGGCCCAAGTGGCAAATTCGACAGCAATGTATCTGTCGTTTGGGTGAGTGAGGATCCGGTGTATGCCCTCTGTTAATTTGTATTGTTTTATTAATTCGTATAGTGCTGTAATGGGGAATTTATGGAGTGAGCAATTTGGTTCTGTCACTGCCAGAACAACACTTTTATCATTGTGGTAGTTTACTAAGGATTTGAGGAGGGTTGGAGGTATTGTTTGGTTGAAGTCAACACAGAGGCCTTGGTATTGTTTCTCAGTGAAGTCATTTATGGAGAATTCATCGGTCTCAAGCCCCAAGGTGGTTTGATTTTCCTGTTGTAGATTTTTTAGTTTTAGTATATCTAACATGGTAAGGTCGTGATTAATTTTACTTGCTGTTCCGGGTATGGAGCAGGTTTCGTTGTATGAATTAGTTTTTAAGTTGTTGGTATTTTGTATAGACTTAGATGGACTTGTAGTACCAATTTTTGCTATGTTAGCATATGATATGTGGCTCCTAGATGAACTGTTAGCCATTGTATTACAGTTTTTTGCAATAGGTGTTATGTGAGGAAGGTAATTTAAATCACTCTGTGTCAAATCTAGTGTTGGGTTTGTCTGCTTGATTGTTGAATAGTTTCCCTTATGACCGGTATGGAAAATTTTATTTTGATCTTCTTCTCTCTGGTAGTTGAGATTCTGAGAGTAAGAGGGAAGAGTTGGGAATTCATCTATAGAAAGTGGCATGCTTTGTAAGGAAGTATTTTGAACACTAGTTGTATTGGTATGTTTTAATACGGGTTCCGGTATTGTATTACGTGTGTGTGTTGTTTCAGAACTATATTTATTTATAGTATCAGTTTTGGGCGAGTTTGAATTAGTTAAAAAGTTGTTTTCAGACGGTAAATTGTTCGCGGGGTTAATTTTTTGTTGAGTCTCACGTTTATTCCTAGTTGAATGCGTCGATACGGGAAGTGGCGCTATTGCATTATTTTCTGTTGAATCTTCAGATATTAGTGTAGTATTATCATTAATATATGAGCTGCAGCTATTTGTTTCTGTGTATTTTTTAGTTTTGGTGCCTTTATTATTTAATTTATGTGCCGGTTCAGGCCAATGGATTACGTCCGTATTAAAATTTTTTTCTTTAGTACCTTGTTTATCCGCTATGAGTGACGGGCCAGTAGAAGTGTAGCCTGTTGAACAGTATTCGTCGTTATTCACTGTAGCGTCTGAAAACTCGTGGATCATTTCTGAGATTGTTTGTTTGGAGGTCTTTATTTTAGGTATATTATGATGTGAATTTTGTTTATTATTACTATTACAGTTAAAATCCATATTATTTTTATCATTTATTTCCGTAGATATTTCGTTGGTTTTAGAATTGCTAATGACATGGCTTTCCTGTATTAACTGAGGCTGGTAAGAATAATTTTTATGTTTATTATCAGTAATATTTGTGACGTTGAGGTTAGCTGTTGTATTATGCTTGGTCTCATGTACCTTAATTAGCATCTTGTGTGTACAATTGGTTTCACAAAGCTTACATAAATCTTCCGCTGTATTTACGCTGTCTTCATTTTTGTTTGCGTCATCGGATGTCGTTGCGATTTTTTGCTTTCCATATTTTTCTATAGCACTTGAATTATCGGAGGCCGGATTTTGGTTATTAGTGCTAGAAGGTTTATTTCCTTTTATGATTTGAGAGTTCATTTTTAAGCGAGTTTGTGATATTTTTTCAACTTGAATGCAACCTTCAGAGTTTTGATTGGATGTTACGCTGTTGTCTAAAGTATATTCCACCGCATTGGCAATTACGTTAACATTTGAAACATTTGCATGCGCTTCGGGAATGGTAGGGCCTATGCTAGAAACATTGTTGGCTTTCAGTATTTTCAGCAGCCTAAGGTTAGTATTCCGGTATTTAGGCACGCTATGTGAATAAAATTTCTTAGTATTAATGGTAACGTTGGAACTCTGTGAGTTTTCAGCACTGTTGTTTAAGTCATATCCTATGCCTAGGTCTATGTTACCCTTCAGGCTCTGGATAACGTTCAAATTCACGGAGTACTCTGTGACTTCAGATTTTGTTGTTTTAACTCTATTGCAATTATCAGATTCATTTACATTTTTATTTTTTATTAGATCTTGGGAATACATATAGTCATGATTATTATCATTGTAATTAAGCATTGTATGAGAAGTATCAACTTTACTCTGATCTTTCGGCAGGTTTACTGTTTCTTTATTAGGTTCTAGACCCTTTATGACGTTTCTAAATAATTTCTTTTTTTTTAGATGTCTGTTGCATTTTTTTGATATTTTTAGTTTATATAATGCTTGACTCTTTTTTGGCTTCGAATTAACGAAGCCAATTCTTTTAGATTTATCATTTATTCTGGGAGATCTTTTTTTATTTTTTATTGCGATTTTACCACTGTTAATTGTGCTATCAAGAGGTTCAAAACATATCCCATATTTCGGATTGTGGGCTAAATTTCCCACATCCATCAGAACTATATTAATAAAACCCTTACCTTAACCAATAAAGATGAGATTTGTTGAATGGCTGGCGTTCTAAGGGCTTTTGAATTAAAATTCTTCGCAGAGCTGAGGTAGATGGCTGCCAACTTAGTCAAACATAGGTGGCGTCTTATTTTATCAAAGAATTATTAGAGATCTGAAAATTTTTATCGATTAACACATGAAAAATTTTTTTTATGCAACTGTATTTTAAAAGTGTATTTACAAGGAACAAAATATATTTTTCATTGATAAATATAAATGTATAACTTTATGTTTAATAATATTTCATAATCATTGAAACCTTTATAATAAGCATTTTAATAATGATGATATATTTTCTCAGACTGAAATATTTTCATGGGTTATTAATTATTCATATATTTTAATTCTATAATTTTAACAACAATATAAATAATTATCAGCTATTAAATACATATCACTAAGAATATATAATAATATTTCTGAAGAAATAAATTTTTATGAGGGTGTACTATAAACATCCTTCACAAGTCAACATTTTAAAAATAATTTTTAAAATTAATAATGTTCTCTTGTATTTATAACTATAAATAAATATAGTGACTTTCATTTGGTCCTTATGTAGCCATTTTTGATAATTTGAAAGAGTAATCTTTATTTAGCAATAGACTAAACCTCTCACAGTTTTAGAATGTAATGCAGATATAAATTCCATTGATTTCAATGGAAATGTAAATAAATATCAGATATGAAATAAGTAGCACTGACATTATATAATAATGATTTCTGGAAATCAATAATATGCAAGTTTATTGAAAATTTGAAATATGAAGAATTCTTGTGATGTATGAATATAACGAATTATGGATTTAGAAATACTAGTGTATATTTACGTATTATAGACAAATGCACATTGAAATTAATAAGAACAGATTGAAAGCAAATTACTTGGGTGAGAGAAGGAATAGTTAACATTTACATTATTGAAAGAATGAAGAGACAGAAATGGAACTGGTCTAGACATATTGCTAGTAAAGGTGTTTGAATCCCAAGTGATTGTAAAACAACCTAAATATAAAATCACATAATAATGTGAAATGGATGAATAAAATTTAAAAAATGTTGGGATGATGTGAAGAAGTGAGACTGTAGATCAGAGAAACTGGATTATATTGGAAAGACCTTCATCATGGCAGGGGATCAATAATTTTTGAAAACGAAATATTTTGTAATAAATAACATATTTATTTGCATGTTTATCTTTAATATAAAAATATTAATAATTAATTAATTAAATACATTCGTTTATTTAAAAAATCTAAGTCAGTTCATCTGAAGTACCTTTTATCAATGCATTTTATAATAGTCATTTGTTGAGATAAATGTTTACATAAGGTTTTATTTAAAAAAAATCAAAATGTAAAAATTATTTGAAAGCTTGTTTTAAATTATTAATATTTATGAAAACTACAAAGAAGTAAATTTTTCAACTATTTACTCCATCTTTATTACTTTTGAACATTTCACAATATACATCGATTTACTGCACAACGTAAACAATGAACTAATTAAAAAACAACATTTTGAGAAACAAAAGTCAATAGTATTTAACTTTGATATTAGAATTTTATTTTTATTACTTCAAGCATTTTACACTTTAATTATATATCTATATACATGTATATATGTATGTGTATATAGAATGTTGGATGTAAAATAACATAATTGATATTAATTCTATAGTAAACATTTTGTTTGCATAAATGAAGTATTTCAAATCTCAAAACAGTTTATTGGAGCCACATTTTAAATCATTCCTGCTAGTATGTAAATATGCAATATTCTAATGTTTTCTATTTAAAATCTTTGTACTAAATTTAATATCAGATGATAGGTACTTTATGCAAATGTTAACACTCTATAGTAATGTTTACACTAATAAAAAGGATACCCCTTTTGTCAGTCTGTATTATTGAATTCAGTCAATAATAAAATATAATATTAAAATAAATTCTTTTGAAAATATAAATAACAGTTACTTTAGTTTTATTTTATTTTGTAAAGAAACATCTTAATCACTCATATTTAATAATCTTCACATAGATTCATCAATTATACATACACCATAAATAAATCTCATTCTTAACTATTATAATTGTTGCAACATTAAATTTAATGTTAGATGATAAACACTTCTTATAAGAAAATGCCATAACAAACAAATATATAATAGAGTGCTTATAAAATCTGACATCTAATGTGTACATATCATATATAGAGCTCCATTATATTTTACATAAACATATCACAAAATGATACTTATAGATCCACAAAGTATTAATAGACTGACAGTATATTGAAACATTTTATATAACTCCTTTGACATCTGTGCTATTTATCATTACAATGCAACTACAGAGTTTATCTTTATAACAAATGGAATATTCATTATATAAAAAAGTATATATATACACAGAGAGAGAGAGAGAGCGGAAAGGAGAAAAAGAGAAATGAGAGTAAGGATAAATTATTCTGAGTTATCTTTCTTCAATGAAAAAAAAGTATTACTTTTCTTGCTAGCAAACTATGAAATAAATATCTATCAACTTAGCTATAGTTATATAACTGACTATCTGAAAAAAATCTTAATAAGCATGTAATTTGGCAAAAAATATTCAAATTATCTAATCTAATTCAAACCTTTTCCACAGATATTACAAAAAGATATGGTAAACATATAAAAAATTCCAAATATAATTAACAATTTTCTATGGACAGTATAAAAGTAATATTAAAATTATAATGAAAAATTTCCATATACTTATCAGGATATATTTAAGTTAAACAGGAATTAGATAAACATACAATTACTACATAATACTATGTTACATGGCAGTATTAGTTTATAATTGTTTCTCTGTTTACAATCATTGCTAAAATATTTCTACGTAAATATATGTAAATTTTAATTTCAAATTTATATATATATATATATATATATATATATATATATATATATATATATATATATATATATATAACTATTCAAAACAATACAATAATTAATACAGTAACAATATTTTAAACAAATATATACCAATTTAATAGAAGTACTTTCAACTATCTATGTAGTTTGTCAACTAGACTCAAATTGTATTAGAAAAAACGTTCAAATGTAAACAAAAGCAATCGTCATACATCAATTTTCCCACAATTCATTAATTTTTATATTGGCTGTCTGTCTATTTATCAACTGTTGCTTTTCCTTTTTATTAACATAGCCTCTTTAATTTTGCGTTTATTATTATTTCTTTCAATACACAGAATTTTAATTTTATTAAATCAAAATCAAAACCATAATTACATGTTACATTATGATCAAAAAATACTGATGGTGATACATCATCATTTCTAACATTCTCTTGTCTTGATTTTTGCACTCGTTTATATAATAACAAATGCTCCCTTGATCTTTTCTCTAATGTACATCGAGATTCCCCAATATAAGCCTTTCCACAAAAACATAGCCATTTATATATTGCACAACTTTGTTTAAAATACCACCCTATTTTTTGAATTATTTATTAATCTATTTAAATTAGGAGTAGTATAAAATGCAACTCGACATATATTTTTATATATCTGTTTTATAAATTTAACCTGTTCATTACAAATAAATGGTATTGATATCCAAGATATTTTATTTTATCAATATCTATAGCATCTAAAATATTTCTATTATTATTAAACTTAGTAACAATATTATAAATTAATTTATGATCATATCCAACATTTAACAAATCCATAATAAATACATTTATGTTACTTATTTTATCAGAACTATATTTACATAATTTATTATTCCTAAATAAAAATGATTTTAAACTGGATAATTTATGTGCAATTGGCACATTTGAATACAAGAATATATCCTCTTTTTTCAATATCTTTTATTACCATACAATAATCTAATTTATTTTTATTACGTGTAATTTTAATATCTAAATACTGAATTGACTTTTTTCTTCAAAAGATTTACTCCATTTTAAACCTTCTAAACTATTTAATTCATTGAATAATGCATTTATAATATCTAAACTTCCACAAACGAAAACATCATCGACATACCTGTAATAAATTTTAATACCTTGGCAATATATATTAGTATTAAGAATTATATCTTCATATCTTGATACCACAAAACTACATATTTGTGAAACACAGGAAGTCCATAGCCATCCATAATCTATTTTATAATAATTTTCATTAAATATAGCATATATTTTTATCAATAAAATGTAATAATCATTTACAAATTTTACTTTTTAACATCAACTTTTTTAACCTTAAAGCATCTAATATAATTTTTATAGATTTTAATCTATCTATTGAACCATACATCTCATATATCAAATGTAAAATATTTGTACATTTGATATATGTGAGATGTCGTTCAATAGATAGATTAAAATCTATAAAAATTATATTAGATGCTTTAGGTTAAAAAAGTTGATGTTAAAAGTAAAATTTGTAAATGTTATTACATTTTATTGATAAAAATATATTTATATTTAATAAAATTATTATAAAATAGATTATGATGTGGTCTTATTTACAAATATGTAGTTTTGTGTATCAAGATATGAAGTATATTCTTAATACTATATATATTGAAGGTATTAAAATTTATTAAGGTATGTGATGATGTTTTGTTGTGGAAGTTTAGATATTATAAATGCATTATTCAATGAATTAAATAGTTTAGAAGGTTTAAAATGGAGTAAATCTTTTGAAGAAAAAAGTCAATTCAGTATTTAGATATTAAAATTACCGTAATAAAAAATAAATTAGATTATTGTATGGTAATAAAAGATATTGAAAAAAGGTATATTCCTGGTTTCAAATGTAATTGCATAATTATCAGTTTAAAATTTTTTTTAGGAATAATAAATTATGTAAATATAGTTCTGATAAAATAAGTAAATAAATGTATTTATTATGGATTTGTTAAATGTTGGTATGATCATAAATTAATTTATAATATTGTTACTAAGTTTAATAATAATAGAAATATTTTAATGCTATAGATATTGATAAAATAAAATATACTTGGTATAATACCATTTATTTGTAATGAACAGGTTAAATTTATAAAAAGATATATAAAAATATATGTCGAGTTGATTTATACTCTCCTAATTTAAATAGATTAATAAATAATTCAAAAAATATGGTGTGGTATTTTAAATCAAAGTTGTGAATATATAAATGGTATTTTTGTGGAAAGTATATTGGGGAATCTCGATTAATTGAGAAAGATCAAGAGAGCATTTGTTATTATATAAAGAGTGAAAATAAGACAAGAGAATGTTAGAAATGATGATGTATCACCATCAGTATTTTTTGATCATATGTAACATGTAATTATGGTTTTGATTTGATTTTAATAAAATTAAAATTCTGTGTATTGAAAGAAATAATAATAAAGCAAAATTAAAGAGGTATGTTAATAAAAAGTGAAAGAAAGTTGATAAATAGACAGACGAATATAAAAATTAATGAATTGTGGGAAAATTGATGTATGAGTATTGCTTTTGTTTAATTTGTAACGGTTTTTCTAATACAATTTGAGTCTAGTTGAAAAATAATAGATAGTTGAAGTATTCTATTAAATTGGTATATATTTGTTTAAAATATTGTTACTGTATTAATTATTGTATTGTTTTGAATAGTTATATATATTTTATTATAATTGGAATACAGACATTGATTAATAATTTATATATATATATATATATATATATATATATATTAAATCACCCCACATGGTTAAAACATCTAGTACCATCCACTGTGAAATAATATATAAATAGATTAGAGCCTGTATTTCAAAATAGCCAGCCACAAAATGATACTGGCTGGTGATTTTGAAGTAGGAACTCTAATATATTTATACATTATTTGATAGAAAGTAGTTTTTGTTTTTTAACCATGAGAGGTAATTTAATATTTGAATTTTTATTTGCATTTAGCATTAGCACTGGGATTATTATCTATATAAATTTAATATTTTTAACAGTTAATATAAATGTAAATTAATTAATAAATGGGGTAAACATTATATATACAAAGTTAAATCTACAGTCAAGATGTATTGATGGACAGCAACCAATCAAACACAGTTTCTCAAATGGAATGAAAGTAACAAGAAACATGTCCAGATTAGAGGTAGCTTGGATAGGTTTGCTATTGTTGTCATTTAGCATGAAGAACTATGTCTGATTGGTTGTTGCATATCAATGCATCTTGCTGTGGACTTAACTTTGTATATATAATAATTAGCCAACTTATTAATATTATATATATATATATATATATATATATATATATATATATAATTAAAAACCAGTTACCACTTAAAAAATCCCAATATCAAGAACAATCAACAATTTCAAACGGTTCTCAAGGCAACCTTCTTTAAACAATATATATGTATATATTGTACAAATATGGAGGATCCATCTTTGCAATCAATTATGATATCACTGTATATATGTTAAAAATGTATATATAGGTATTGATAGAAGAGAATGTAAAAAAGCAGAAATATTTATTTATGATTATATATAAAGTTTGAATTATTAATTAGTAAAAGAAGATGGATATTTTGTTACTTTGAAGTATATATATTTTTCTTTATAAGATTGATTTATTTAATGTACATATACCATGATTTTTTTTTTGTAGTAGAAAATGTTGCAACTTTTTTCTCTTCGATTATTATCTCCATTTGATTTTGTTGTGTATATATATTTTTATTATTATTTTTGTTTCCTCATGCTTTTATGGTATATATTTGTTTGTAATTGTGCATTTGGCAGTGATAATGATATGTACAGAATTAATACTTTGAAAATGCTAATGATTATATATAGATAACAATTAATTATTTGTTTGTGTAGAGAAAAGTTTTATAATTTACAAATAGGTATTTTTTAATGTGTTATGCATTATCATTTTCATTTTAGATATTTATCTGTCTAGTTGTTTATTTAGGTATTTTTTTAAAACAATTATAAAATATTAAAAACAATGCTTTTAAAAAAATCAGGAACAATAAAATTTAATCAGTATGGCTCATGAATTTGCAAGCTAGAATGTTATGGTAAGTTATGATGTAATAATAGAAGCTCAGATCATGTTGGTATTTTGTTTTGGTTATTATTATTGGCATTTGTTTTGGTGTTAAAAAAAACCTTGTTATCATTCATTTCTTTCTATCTAAAGTAATCAAAGAACTTTATCTAGATTGAATATAACTAAAGAATGGCTGGGTACAGAAGAGACAGGAACTCAATTTTAATCCCTATTTTATATTTTTCCAACTAGTTATGATCTTATGGATGAAGAAAATCATCAGAATACATCCATTTGAAAGGAGAAATAAATTAGTTTGAGAACAAATGGCCATACCTGTTCTGAAAATGAGCATTCTAGTAGTAAAAGCAGCTAATATAAGTTGTGATTTCTGTTAGTTCAATTCAATATAGTAAATATAAAAAATGCTTAAAAAATCAAATTAAAATGGTTTGAAAATTTATTCATTTGTTCTCAATCAGCAGGGCAATTAAATTCAAGCAAGAACAAACATAGATGTTTCAAATAAGTATTGATTTTTAAAAGGAAATGTATAGATAATATTAAATTGTTAATGGACCTGATTATTTTTTATCTGAAAAGAAAAAATGAAAGTGTACATAATTATTATTAATTTTCTCTACATTTGTCATGATAAATCAATCATCTATAAGGTATTGCTTTGTTTTGTTTTTTAATTTTAATACAAATATTTAATATATTTATGGCACACAGATAGTATATAGTGAATGTTTTATATTAAATTTATTAGTTTGTTCTCAAAGAGACTATTTACATATATATATAAATGTATTATTATTATTATTATTATTATTATTATTATTATTATTATTATTATTATTATTATTATTATTATTATTATTATTATTATTATTATTATTATTATTATTATTATTATTATTATTATTATTATTATTATTAGCATCATCATTCAATATTGAAATAAATGTATTATTTTTCTTTTAGTAAATACTTGATAACTTAATCGTAAAATATATTTGAAAAGTAATTCATTATAGTAATATGTTATATATTGTATGTGAATTTTTTCTATATCAATTTAAAAATCCTGTATTGTTTATAGAGTAAACCTCTCACTAGATTTTTGAAATTAAATAGGATATAGATGAATATTGGCCGTAATTGAGAATTTTTTGTTGCATAGTATTACATTAATTTAAGAAGTTTGCATTTAGCATTTTAAAAGAAAATTTTAATTTACATAGTATAAATAGAATATTCCTTTTTTTCTTGATTGCAAAGTTGTTATGCTTGTGCCTTAGAAAAGATATTTATGATTTTGAACCATTTGATTTTAAACAATAATAATAATAATAATAATAATAATAATAATAATAATAATAATAATAATAATAATAATAATAATAATAATAATAATAATAATAATAATAATAATAATAATAATAATAATAATAATAATAATAATAATAATAATAATAATAATAATAATAATAATAATAATAATAATAATATTATATTACTGAATTTTGTTTATTTTTCAAGAGTGAGTTGTTTTTTTATTCAGATACAAAAGTAGCTCAATAAATATTGTTAACAAATGTCAAAAGTATGAATGACGTAGAAGTCAAGTGAAACTAATAAAAAAAATATAGATAATATGTTTTGCTATCTGAATACTGCTATTGCCATTTTTAAGAGAAAAGTAAATATAAAACATAAATAAAATACATATCAGTTTTTTTACTTAAAGTAACTTTGTGATTTATTTAATTATTCATTTATTTCACTTATCAGTTCACTAAGGCATCATGCAATACTTGAGTTTGTTAATTTTATTATTTTTACCTTGAGAATATTTAAATGGTAATGATCATTTGCACAAACATTAATAAACCATTATATTACATAATATTAATGATTTAGAAATATTTAGTTGTTTATAAGTATGTTTCTACTTTATATTTTGGCAAGTATTCAAGTTTCATTTGTTATTTTAATGCTAAACCCTGAGAGTATGCTATTAAAGTATTGAGAGAGAATTTAAAGTTGAATAACTTCTATTATGGTTCATGTTATAAGTTAGATTTATTTAATTACAAAGTGTTATTTCAAAAGTTATCCTATTTTCATATTAACTGTCAGTATAGTAGGATGTATAATTGGGTAAGCTTTTTGATATCTATTTGTGTGTTATGTAATTAAAAGACCACATTATGTTATAATGATCTAGATGTATATAATTTAGAGATCATTCCATTCAAGGAATTTTATACACATGATTTAGAGAACATACTCATTCTCTATCATTCCAATTATATAGTATTTTTATTTGAAATATTGGTTTCTTTATTTTTTGATTGTTATAATTGGCATTAGTAACGTGAATCTTTTAATTTTCTTGTACCATTACAATTTTCCAACCAAATATTTGAGATGTAATAAAGATTCTAACATTATCATCTTTTGTTTCATTTCAATTTAGCTTTCATTTGTGATGTGCATTTGTTAGTAAATATATTTGTCTTTTATTTTACGATTTCCATTTGGTACAATTTGTAGGAATATTGATTAAATCAATTTCCATTTGGTACAATTTGTAGGAATATTGATTAAATCAAATCTTGCCCACTATGTACCATTACAATATATAATAGGGCAAACAAAAATAGTAAAAGAAATATGAATGTGTGTAATATAAAGATATAAAAGTAAGCAATAGGTTTATTAAACGGGATGTTTGTTCATGGTTATGTTATACAGTTAATTCAAGATATATACCAAATCACTATATACTACTCCAATTATATACTTTCCAAAAAAATAAAAACATTATAATTCATATACTTAATAAATTTTACAATATTACAACTGCTATTTTTTCATCTCAAAGCACCATGCATTTATTAATAATGTTTTTGGGCTATAATGAAAACACATATTTTATTCTCACTTTGATGTGGTACACACTCATATAATAAAACTATTTTTAAGCACAATTCTAAATGTTTTACAAAATTAAGAAAATCCACTATATTTCTTATGTCATAGTTAAAGTAACACATTTTTGCTATTACATCTGAAAACTTAATGTTTAAAGATTTTAACCCAAAATCTGGAATGGCTAATTGCAAATAAAGAATGTTGTATATATTATAAAACTGATGATGTTTAAAAATATCAAATGAACTAGATAGGCTATTTTTACTGATGTTATTGAAGAAAAAATATATTACCCAGAAGGGGTTTCATTATGATGAAATACTAATACTTTGCTATTCATTTTATTAAAAAAATAGATATGATATAGTATAGTTTTTATTATTTTTTGAATGAATGTAAATGAATAAACCTACATATAGCCTATATATATATATATATATATATATATATATATATATATATATATATATATATATATATATATATATATATATGTGTGTGTGTGTGTGTGTGTGTGTGTGATTTCTCATTCAGTATTAATTTCTGTATGATTTTTTAATTTTGTTAATGTCAGAGTTTTAATTTATATATATATTATACAATAAAAAAGCATCTGCACCATATATTTATGTATTTATTCATGTTAAAATATTTTTTCTTTATAACCCTATACTATTTACTGTAAGATTTAGCAAATAATAATAACAGATGCTACATAATAGTGCTTAATAAATCTCTATCTAGTGCTGCCTATCAAATATCATCAAGCCTATTTTCAACCTTACATCTTTCATTATTTTTGGATATTGGAACAATGCAATTTATACTTAATGCATCTTCTTTCTAGCAGCAATTATTTGTATCTATTTTTAACTAACAAGCTGACAGCATAAGTTAACCCTTAGAGACCTGAATGGCCATTTTGAATTCCAAGAAAAAATTACAGGACATACAATTTTAAATGAAATGTCTAATTTATTACAATAAATAACAAATATATATATATACATTTTTGTAAGTGCAAATATGAAAGATTGTAATGAAGCTGATAAAGTAGTCATTACCACAAAAAAAAAAATTAAAAAAAGATTTGTCACATTTTAAAATATCTTTATTTTTACATTGGTTCACAAACTCTCACTTTTGAAAGGTATACCCTAAAATGACAATTTCACAGACAGCTTCATCACATTCGTCATAAAATGCAGAAGAAAATAATATATTACATGACCTACCTGAGTTACAGTTTGTTGGTGTAATGTGGCAGAAGGTGACAATTCCAATTTCTTTTTTCTGCTTGACACTCTGTATGTTCTATTTTTGAAAGCAGTTGTTTTTCTAAGCCCTCTATGTGAGATATCTATTAGAAATGCAAGGTTTTAGTTAGGATCAAAAAAAAATAACAGTAATAACTTTAGTAAATTCTAAGTTATGGGGGTAAAAATAATGACTATATTATTGAAAAATCAGGGGTGGGGTGAGATAAATTATGCATTATTTCATAGGAAACCATAATTGCAAAGTATGTGAATAAATAAATTAAAAATTTGTTTCTAAAATAAAATGAATAAAAACATAGTAAATAAAATAAAATAAATAATCAAAAGGAATTACAAGCAATTATTATATATGAGTGGGAGATGATGATGACTGTTGATTCAGCATTGGGAGTTATTTATTTTTTTCACATTTAGTTTTACAGATCAGAGTGGATAGTTTGAAGACAGTCTGCAAATTGTTGAAAATATAAATGCATGAGCAAAATCAATTTCAAAATAACTGCTGATGATGATGTGGAGTAACTGGTGATGATACATACATACTGTAAACCATAAGTAGTGTGAGACCTTGAAGTAGAGTTGAAATTGTCTCACCTAAAACTGAAAAAATCAAGAATTACAAAATTGTAACAAATGTACAATAATATAAATAAAGTGCAGTGTGACTACAAATCTGCAACAAATGAATATATAATCTTACTATAAGCATACAATAAATGTACAATAATATAAATAAAATCATGATATATTTTACCTAATGGTGAACCAAGTGGAGATATGGTTCTTTGTCAACACATAAAGCAGGGTGGCTTGAATTGCAAGAGCTGAATCATGTGTCTACAAAATTACAACAAAATATATAGTCACTATAATCATCAAAATAATAAATAGCAATATAAATAAAATCATGTTATATCTTACCTATGGGAAAACCAGAAATGATGTGATTATGATTATCTTCCTGTATGTGTGCCATAGGTGTTGCAGCTGTGTAGGATAGAAGATTTATGTAGGCACTGTACTTATGCTGCTTCTGTCATGGTAAGCAGCAAAGCAGCCTCTATCTTCACTCTTACACAGGGGGATGCAGCCACATTCCACACAGCCAAAGTAAGATTCACATCTGACTTTGTTTTTCAGACACAGTGCACCTTCTTCTGGTAGGCTTGTTATGACTGTGCAGATCAGCAATTTTATGGCACTCAGATGAAGGAGATGGAAGATGGTGAATGATTGAAGGCTTCAGCTTTCTGGTTGTGAAGTCACCCATAAGGCTGGATGATGAAGCTATTCTATATTCCAAGTGTGATATAGGCCACATTTGCTTTTGGACCATGTATAGTTTGTATATAATGTAGGAATTAGAGATAGTTGTATCAAAACAATGCCAGAATAAGCATATAGGCCAATGCTTAGACTTCTCATCCCAGCCATATACAGTTCACCTCTGGTTAGCTAAATCAACCCCACCCATGAAGCAGTTGTATTTTCTGACAGCATTGGGACATAGATATATAAGATGTGTACCATCCTTGTGTTTTCTAGTAGCAGTACCGCTTGTAGCTGGTGGATAAGCATTGTTGAGTATAATAATTGCCTTTTTATCCATCCACACTACAAACTCAAGACCACTGTCAGATACAGAACTGAAGTCTCCTCTCTCCATATCTCTAGGATTTTTTTGCTTTTTCACGGATGCTATCTGGAATCCTCTTCCTATTAGTCTTCAGTGTGCCACATACAGTAATTTTACTAGGAGACAGCTTTTCTGCTAATTGAACACTAGTAAAAAATCTGTCACAAAAAACAAGATTCTGTTTAGCTAAATGTGACAAAACCACTCACAGAACTGGTCGGGTTCCCAGATTTAGGCTCACATCTGCAGTTTCATCTTTGCCTGTATACAACTCCATATGATACACATATCCATTATGGCTGTCTGCACAGACCCACCATCTGTAACCTCACTTTGCCGGTTTGGAGGGATCATACTGTTTCATCACATTATGACCCTTGAATTTGGTAATTGCTTCAACAGCTACTTCTTGGTGCATCTGGTATGCAGCCTTGGGGGCATGGTTTTATTATTATTGCATCTGGTATGCAGCCTTGGGGGCATGGTTTTATTATTATTGAAATGTAAATTATTTAGAATACCAAAAAATCGATCTCGGGTCATAACTCTGGCAAGTACCGCTTGATGCAAATATTCATTTTTAGACCAAATAAATTTTAGTTTTGGTATGCATGATATAGTACAAACATGAATAACCATACCAAAAAATGCATTCAACTCAGCGGGTGATAGATCAACTCACTTTGGTAATGCCTTCCACTCTGAAGCACACCTATTGCTTTCAGTGCAAATGTGGTCGTATATTTTCTTGTTAAAAAATAAATGAAATAGATCAGGATTTGTATACTCACGGGTAATGGGGAAATTTAGTCCTGGAGACTTTGAAAGTTCCTATTGGCATGCATGGTTCACTATCATGAAACGTAACTGGTTCAGGCTGAGATGAAGGCCCCGGCATCAGGCTAGTTTCCATCCTCACCACCCTTCTAGATGACTTCACTGCACCTCTCTTCCTTTTCTTTGAAACCACAGCTTCTCAATCATCTGAATAATCATCTGATGAGTCACAGTAATCCACAGAAGAAAAAGACAATGAAGCCTCAGAATCAAACACATCATCAACAGGAAAATCTTCATCAAAATCATAATCAAAATCACGTTCAGTGGTGAAAGAAGACATAATTGCCGAAAAAAATTTTATACATTGATAAAATCTAGAAAGAAAAAAAATTATAAAATTTTAATAATGTACTTTACAAAAATTGCTATAAAAAATCTAATTTTCATCGCACAGAAAAAATTCTTGCACGTGCTAAAAGTTATTAAAATGGCGAAGAGAAAGAAAAAAGACCCATAACTGTGACGTATAGGATTTGCGCGCGATTGCGGTCGAATTTGCAAACTTTTTTTTTGCGTAAAAAAGAATATTTCAGTCTCAAAGGGTTGACTAAATGCTTTTGTGAAAGTTTATCTTCTCATAATCATAGAAAGTGGGTTGTGTGAGCACAATAGAAAATTGTATGTGACAAA
Organism: Epiperipatus broadwayi; assembly: GCA_028023455.1. Lineage (NCBI taxonomy): Eukaryota > Metazoa > Onychophora > Udeonychophora > Euonychophora > Peripatidae > Epiperipatus > Epiperipatus broadwayi. The sequence goes on from JAQFVV010000517.1 coordinate 44,458, forward strand.
TATTTAAATATATGCAAAGTGATTAGAGAGTCCACTTTTTGGAGAGAGAGACAAGCATGCTTCTAGTTTACAGTATAGGTGTTGTTACTATAAACCAGAAGGAATCATGATTATCTCTCTACTTTGCATATATTTAAATATTTGTCATGTATATTTTCTATCATGCTCACACAAACAACCTAGTAAGATTATGAAAAGATAAAACTTTTCGAAGTGGTTAAAAAATAAATATTAAATTTGTATTTAGTCATCATTGCCTGTGTTTACTTGTTTAATTGGGAATTTTATGTTTTTCTTATTCTTAATGTTAAAGTTAATTTTATAAAATAATTTGTTTTCAAAATGTCTTATTATTTTTGAAATATATTTGTATATTATTCATGTTTATGTTACTGGTAAAATATTTGTAAAGTTTTCTTTGAAAATCAAAAGTGGCTCATTGTATTATTATAAAGAAATTCCTTTGACTGAGCTTATTACTGATCATAATTTCATTTTTTAAAAATATATTTAATATAACTGGTTTAACACCCTTTTTTATTTTTATGGCTAAATTTAGTTTTTATGACCTATTCCATTAAGGTGAAAGAAATGTGCCATAACAATGTAATAAACCAAAAAGAAAATAGCACCCAGCTATCACATAAATTGAATATATTATAACATATCCTATTTACCTCTCACTAGACAGGTATGTACTACCGAATATATATAAGATGTATCAATATACATGCCTGTGTATTTTTATTTAATTAAGTGATTCGACCTAAAATATTATTATTTAAACTTATGGGTTATTCTCACAACTGTAATATATCCCCAACCGCGTATTTATGGTCATCCAAAGGACACCAAGTTCCAACCCTATACAAATATAAGAATTATGCGAAGTGGATATAATACCAACAAGAATACTATTTACGTAATGTGAGAGAGGTTTTGACCATCAGCTATCTCAGTCTCATGGTAGGGTGACATTACAGCCATGAGTAACTATGAATGGAGTAAAGAGTTCTCTTTTATTTTTATTTTTAAACATAAATATAAATAAAATAATTATAAACTTAATAAATGGATTTATAAATAATTAAACTAAGTCAAACTCTACTTTCTTAATATATTTATTTAATATTATAAAAAAAACATAACAATATTTAGCACTCTGTCATTTCAAATCGCAATCATACATCATTCTTTTAATAGATCTCTCATACATATCTCAAGTAGTGAAGATCGATACTATGAAAAGTTTGTATCATGTGACTTTCAACACTCGTTACTTTCTTACATCTGTAATGGAACTAAGCTTTAAGGAAATCTTATAAAGTTAGTTCGCACATCACCACTGATTATTGAGAATACAAAATTTCATTTTTATAAAGAAGATTTAAAAAGATCAATGATTAAAGTTCTTTACCTGACTTTTGAGGAAAGTAGTAGAAGCAATTTTTATTTATTTATTATATAGTTCTATTCTGCAGGTAATTAGGCAGTTCAAGGTAACGATTTGAGATCTTTATGTCCATTGGCCGATGAGGTTCATTTGATTCCACACTGGAATTATGTGTTGTTTCGAGGCATCATGGTTTTATTGAGGCAGCTGCAGCAGGTTGGGATCAGGGGCCTGAATCCAATATGGTTTCTCTCACCCCAACATTTCTTTTGAAATCGCCATTATATATTTTTAATATTAAAACCGTTTAGGTGTTCACTGTTGTAGCTTTGCTGGAAAAAGATCCTATGCATTCTGAGTGACTCGCTTTTATAGCCCCCTCCATTGATTCTAGAAGCTTCTTTTTTATCTCACTTCCGATTTTCAATGTGGAATAACCAGATCTATTAGATGTGTGAAAACTCGTGTTGTAGCTTCTATTGTAATATAACAGAAAAATAAAATCTCATTCTGCTGGAAAACTCTAGTTTTTTCAACGTGAAACAAAAATCTTATTTCTCTCTTTTCACTACTTAATTCATTTACACACACATATAGATCATTTAAAATGACAGAGTCTCTCCCCCATGTTTATGTATTTGTAACCACCACCACGTATTAAACAAAATTAAATATTATATATATATATCTACATCTATATATGTCTACCAATTAAATAATTTATTTATGACTGGGTTCGAAACCATTCTGTCACAATACCCCCTCCTCCAAAAGCCTTTAAATACATTTGCGTATATTGAACGGCTCTTTTTGTACAACACATGTATTATGCCTAATATGTCCCTCTGCTTCTTTTCCTGGTCCAAAGTTCAGCTTCTTCAGTGGTCTTTTCTCTTCAGGTGTTCCTCTCCATTTTGGAAAGGATCCACTCCTGTTCTCTGCCCTCTTTCATCCTCTTTTATTGTTTCATGATGCCCACCATAGCCATATGAGCTCATGTCAATGGCATTTAGAAGCTCCCCAATCTCTCCCAGTGATGCTTTCCCTGTCCCCAAGATCATCTGTTCCACTCTCATGGGCATACTGTGTCTTATGATGTGTAGTATATGACTCTCTGTCATTTTGCATGCCTCCAATGTTCACAGTTTAGCCATCTGTTTATGAAAGAATTGTGAATAGCTATCATTGCATCCTTCTCTAAACTTTTCTTGCATAATTTGATAGCACGTTAACTCCTGTCTATCCTCGGACCAAAAGGCCTCTCTCACTTCTTTTTTATATTCTTCAAAGGTAGCCGGCTGTCGACCAAGTGCATCCCACCATGACTGGGCATTGTCTGTAAGATTGCTGCACATGATAATTATCTTACTTTTTTCCGACATGGGATTTATATTGAAATATTTTTCTAGGGTTCATAGATGCTTGACCGGTGCTTCCCCCATTCTACCTGCAAATGGACAAATTTTTATGAATTGGTTCATACTCCCTTGCACCATCGTGTGACTTATTACCGCTGCCGGTTTTCCCGAGGGTTTTACTTGAGCGCTTTGCTCCTGTTCATCTCCACTCTCCATATCAGTCTTTTCACCTTCCTGTTCCTCAAAATCATTCTTGTCTTTGATTCCCACTTTCTGTTCTAATCTGTCCATTTTCTTTTCTCTCTCCCCGAATCTCAACTCTAGACTTTCAAGCTTTTTCAAAATTTGCTCCAACATATTTTCCTGTTCCTTTTTTTCAATATTATTTTGTGCTCTTGTTTTCATAAATTTCTTTTTTTTATATTTTATTTTTGATTAATGCTTCAGACCCAATTTCCCATCCCAGCACCCTGCACTGCCTTCCTGTTAGCCACTTTATCTCTCTAAACCTCATCGGAATAGACAAAGAAATTAAAATTAATAGCTTACGTATGTTTGACCTACTGCACATCTACGAACTGACAAAACTGGTTATTTCGTAATAGATATTAATGCTTCATTTAAACTATATATCTAAACAATCCTTTCTTCAATAAATATAAAACCTTTCACTTTAATAATGTATTTCTAATATCTCATAACTCTCCCCATTTCCCTCTACTTCTCTTCGAAGGCCTTTAGTTGGGATGCCTTTATAACAAATCCTATTTACCTCTCACTAGACAGGCATGCACTACTGAATATGTATAAGATGTATCAATATACATGCCTGTGTATTTTTATTTAATTAAGTGATTCGACTTAAAATATTATTATTCAAACCTATGGGTTATTCTCGCAACTGTAATACATTCCCAACACATATTTATGGTCATCCAAAGGACACCAAGTGCCAATCCTATACGAATATAAGAATTATGCAAAGTGGATATATTACCAACAAGAATACTATTTACATAATGTGAGAGAGGTTTTGACCATCAGCTAGCTCAGTCTCATAGTCGGATGATGTCACAGCCATGAGTAACTATGAATGGTGTAAAGAGTTTTCTTTTATTTTTATTTTTAAACATAAATATAAATAAAATAATCATAAACTAAATAAATGGATTTATAAACAATTAAACTAAGTCAAACTCTATTTTCTTAATATATTTATTTAATATTTTTAAAAAATGAAAACAATATTTAGCACTCTGTCATTTCAAATCGCAATCATACATCATTATCTCTCATACATATCTCAAGTAGTGAAGATCGATACTACAAAAAGTTTGTATCATGTGACTTTTAACACTCGTTACTTTCTTACGTCCATAATGGAATGAAAGCTTTAAAGAAATCTTATAAAGTTAGTTCGCACATCACCTTCACTGATTATTGAAAATGCAAAATTTCCTTTTTATTAAGAAGATTTAAAAAGATCAATGATTAAAGTTCTTTACCTGACTTTCCAGGGAAGTAGTAGAAGCAATTTTTATTTATTTATTATATAGTTCCATCCCGCAGGTAATTAGGCAGTTCAAGATCTTTATGTCCATTGGCTGATGCGGTTCATTTGATTCCACACTGGAATTATGGGTTGTTTCGAGGCATCATGGTTTTACTGAGGCAGCTGCAGCAGCTTGGGATCAGAGGCCTGAATCTGATGTGGCTTCTCTCACCCCGACATTTCTTTTGAAATTGCCATTATATATTTTAAATATTAAATCTGTTTAGGTGTTCACTGTTGTAGCTTTTCTGGAAAAAGATCCTATGCATTCTGAGTGACTCGCTTTTATAGCCCCCCTCCATTGATTCTAGAAGCTTCTTTTTTATCTCACTTCCGATTTTCAATGTGGAATAACCAGATCTATTAGACGTGTGAAAACTCATGTTGTAGCTTCTATTGTAATATAACAGAAAAATAAAATCTCATTCTGCCGGAAAGCTCTAGTTTTTTTCAATGTGAAACAAAAATCTCATTTCTCTCTTTTCACTACTTAATTCATATATACACGCATTTGTCACACACACACACACACACACACACACATATATATATATATATCATCACACACACACACACATATATATATATATATATCATTTAAAATGACAGAGTCCCTCCCCCCATGTTTATGTATTTGTAACCACCACCACCACATAATAAACAAAATTAAATATTATATATATCTCTACATCTATATATGTCTACCGATTAAATAATTTATTTGTGACTGGGTTCGAATCCATTCTGTCACAATATAAATAACTTAATTTATATCTGTACTTACATAACATGAATAATTATATAAAGAATTAAATGCAGCAGCAAGAACATCTAGCAATACAACTTTAATTATGATACATTCATCAATGATATTAAAGGTAAGATGGAAACTGCTTTGTTATGCATACATATATACAAATGCTAAATAATTAAATCTACTTTGGAAAAATAGTGAACATTTTGGTATATTTACCAGAGAAAACAATTATAATATGATAATAATATAATACTAAAATCAAAATAATTAATAGAATTGTTGGACAGAATAGTAAAGTGAAAAAGGTATATTGAATTGATATTAAGGTGAGAAAGAAAAGGAGAAGAAAATTTTTATTATAGTTTTAAATTTTGAAAATGCTATATTTTAACTAATAATTTATAATCTTTTTTTAACAAAAGAATTATAAGCATTAAAAAATCGTGGATGATTAATATTAAAATTGGAAGTATTGACAACTAATTAATATTTTATGGTAACATTCCCATATATCCTGCTACTAGTTCTAAGCTATTTGATAGATACATGGAACTGTAAATAGTAATGAACCCCATATAGTCCATGCATTTGACAAATATAAACACCACCTACCATACAATGTAATTTTTAAAATATATACATTTAAAGATCAATAAAATAATTAAGAATAAAATAAAATAATGCAGTTGTGATAAAAATAATAAGAACAAACCTACAGAGTAAGAGTGGTTACTTGAATGTTCTACAAGAGATAATTATGGTTTACATAAATTCTCATACAGTTGTGATAAAAATAATAAGAACAAACCTACAGAGTAAGAGTGGTTACTTGAATGTTCTACAAGAGATAATTATGGTTTACATAAATTCTCATACATATAATCATGCATATAAAATTTGTAAATTCAAATTTAGGAATGTTTACTCTTTTATATAATTTTTAAATTTTGAGTTTCTGGAACTGTGAATAGAATGTACATGGTATAGAAATACCACAATATGACTGGTAATGAATAATGTATGCTTTGTTTTGATATTGTGGCAATTACGATTTTTGCTAAATGATTGGCTATATAAGTATTTATTAAAAGATAATAATTAAAAAGGGAGTATTACTTAAGATTATAAAGTCATTTTATTGAAATTACTAGTATTTCCTTTAATACAAATACTTACCCATACTGTATATTTTTTAAACTTTAGAAAAATTGCTTATTTTTTCAGGAATAATGAAAAAAAAAACTAATCATAATGAACATCACTTTTTTTAAATTTGTTTTTAAGTAAAATGCTTATTAAAAAGTGAAATATATTTTAGTATGTTATCTTAAGTTGGATTATATTAAGATAATCCTATTCTGATGTGTAGCAGAAAGTCATAGCAAAACATATTAAAATGAAATGTATGAACTCATAATTTTGATACTGACCATTTTAGATAAATACATTTACAATGATTACTAATCATTTATCAAACAAGATATTCTCCTTGGTTGGTGTCAATATTACAAATGCTGAAAGTTTGTCTTTTAAAAATTAAATTGTAATATTTTTTTATTGATAAATACTGAGCGAATGATGAATATATGTCAAAAAACATTGACATCTTGATCAATTGAAGAATGTTGGTTCAATATGATTTTTTTGCAGATTTTTTTCTTCATTTACTTCAACAATTTGAGTATATGTAATATAATGATATATAAGGATGTAAAATCAGTAGTGGCAAAATGAATAAGCTGTCAAATTCTACATTAGAAATGAACACCTCAATTGAGGAATCTTTACATTATATAACTAGGCAAAGACAGCATTGTAATAATCCAATATTAGTTATGCGAGGAATCTTTACATTATATAACTAGGCAAAGACAGCATTGTAATAATCCAATATTAGTTATGCAACTGCCTTCTTTGATTCACAATAGACAGTTTATGGATCCAAAAAAGATCACAATTTTGCAATTGGTGTAATTTGATCATATTACTTCTCGTTGCTATCAATAACTTGTGGCTCTCACTAAACTCTCCATCAAATTAATGGAGATGTCAAAAGACACAAAAAATATTTGGAAATTATACTAGATAACAACTGCTTTTGTTGAAGTAGGTCTAATTTAATTACAATAGTGTATTTCTTTTAATTATAAATTAAATTTAAGAATTTATTTCTATCTTATGTCTTGATGATTAAAATATCTTCTCCACCCATCTGACTCTTAGTCCTTACATTACATTTGCTATTAGTCTTAAGTAAAGATCTCTCCTTGCTACATTTTAAATCAAATATTTAACTTCCCATTATTGAAGTAAATGTTAGAGGTTTTAACTTTATTCAGTGCATGTTCACCCTTAGCAATTGGATCACTCTTACACATTTTTTTTCACAGAAACCAAATAATGTACAAATTCCCATTTTAATCAGTATTATTACATAGGCAAATTTGGTTACTATAAATTCTAAGTATTTAATACTGCAGATGTGAATATTTGTAAGACGCCTTTTCAAACATTCAAAATACTATATTGAGATCAGTATAACCATAGTTTATCATCCTGTCTTTAATCTAAACTTCACAATTCTATATTCGCACAAACAAATACACACTAGTTTTTCAATTAATAAATCAGATCAATTTAACATTGTCAACTAATGTTTACCCAAATACAATAATTGGAGACTTTAACATATCCTATTTCAGCATTCTCACAAAACATTTACATCTGATTAATAAGAATCTCATGAATGCAGAAACCTTCTTCCCTAGTAATTTTACCTCTTTCTATGCAAAAAAACATTCTTCTTTCATTGACTTCTTTTCTATTTTCCTACTCTTCAATTTATAATTTCTCCTTCTTCTCTAACCATCTAGCCATTCAATGTTAATTTAAAATTAGACAAGCAAGGAAAATCAGTACTCCCAATTAATTGTTACCACTAAATACTGAAACTTCTGCTTCTGGGCTAGTGGATTCAAACATATAATTAAAATACTTTCTCTTGAAATAGTGAGACCTTGATTCACACTCATTAACATAATATCACCACCAATCAGACATTTTACCTGCATAAAGTAATTATCAACCATGTCTATAAAAGCATTATATTTATTTAATTCCAATCTAAGAAATATTTCCAGAAATCTTTCCTCAATCTCAATTATGTTTCTCAAGCAAGAATACAAGTGCACACAACTTATTCTATCTGACTTTAACCACTAAAAATGCAAAAAATCTTTCTTGACAATACTCACAGCTAGATCAAAAGACAAACTCTTTCTCTATTTTTTTTTATAAATAACAATATGGTTGTTAAAAAAATGTGTTATTTCATATATTCTTCCACTTTAAATTTTCTTGCAGAAATTTCCATTTCCAAAGCACCTTTCAAGCTTTTTTGGTATCACTGAAAAACATCTTGATATTGCAAGATATGAAATTGCTTTAAAATTAAGTTGTAACTGAGAAAGTACACATACAAAAACATTCTATTATGAATTTTTTATTAACACATACACTATAGACTAGCTTTATTCATTTTTACTAGTTTCTTTTTAAAAAAGTAATCATTCTTTCAAAACTAGCTTTTTTTTTTTTTTAAAAAAAAAGACCTCCTTCTGATACCTTCTGACACTATTTAATAACCATAGACCTATATCTAGGTCTCCATTTGTCATCAAAGTCACTGAATCCCTTATTATGGTTAACACAAATTTTGATTTTTTTCTCACTATCCAACTATCAGTTTGAGAAGAAGGGTTTCTATATCTGAACCAGTAGCAGTGTTTGAGATGATAATTAATGACCCAAGACAAGTAAATCTGTTATCATTCAATTAGACTTTGCATCTGTTTTTGATTTTGCAATAATAAATAAATGTTTAGGAATTTTTTTAGTTTATGCATCTATTCAACATTTCAATGCTATTATTATCACATGTATTAATCTGTGACATGTTAATTTTATAATTATTTTGTTAGTGATAAATTTGTTATCAGTAATGATAATTACTTTTTTTCAAAATTATACCATAAATATGTGATTTTTTTTTTCATAATATACATTTATTGTTTAAGAGTAATGATTATAAGTGTGGATTATGTCAGAAACATTAGAGATATTTGCTCTATCTACTTTTAAAAAACTGTTTTTATGAGATGATTCCTTAGCTGACCAAAAATGATTGCTTTATAGATAGATGTGTATATGGGAAGGTAACCACTTTCATTAGAGAAATTAAATACAAATAATTTACTAATAAATAGGATTTGATTATCAACATTATTTTATGATTGTATAATATATAAAAATAATAAGACACCAGTATTATCTTCATGATATGTTCTGACACATAGAGTGTGGGGCCAACTTATAGTTGAGGTAGTATGAGCAGTTTAGGGTTTCATTGTTATAGAATCCATTTTATATGTATATTATATAATCAGTATTTATATGCATAGTTGCGTACACTAAATGATTTACTTGAATCAGAATTTTGATAACAGATTCTATTAAGAGGGATTTTATACTTATAGCTGAGTTTTTTTTTTTAATTATTATTAGTTTAGAGATTTATTGTTACACAATTTATATTTATATGTGTGCAGTAAATAATTTACTTGGATCATACTTTTAGCAACAGTGGCTATTGACAAAGATTATTTAAAAAGATCATTGTGAGTGGTAAATTGCGATTTGTCTGTTTAATTCTTAAGAAAAGTTATTTTAGACCTTATCATATTTAGAATATTTGATCATATTTAGTGTGTTTTATTACAATCTGATTTTCCAATGTCAAATTTTTTTCACCCACAACACTGATTCTACCAAAATAAATGATTATTATTAATTTTTCATTAGATAAAAATATCATATCAATCCGTCCTATTTCTTAAATATATAATCATGAAGTACATTTTAATGCAGTATTTATTGCTTCCACAAGCCACGCCCGTGATTTGGTGTTCAAAAAGTAAAAATGGGTGTTTATTTTTTAAAGCAAATTTTGTTAAACGAGCTTTTTTTTTTTTTGAAAAAGTGAAAAAGTTGTGCAGTTTTTTTAAGATTGTTTTATCTATCTATTTACTACCAACACATAGGCATATATATTTATTTTATATTGAAAAATCCTAATTTGATATTTTTTAAATTAAAAAAAAAAACCGAATTAAATATTTTGCTTATTTCTCATTTTTATAAAATCTTAGCATATAAATTTATTTTTCAAGCATACTTGTAAACACATTAAAATTTAAAAATAATTTGATTGTAATCTGATTTTTAATAAAAGTTCAGTGTTTTCTTTTGGAGAATTCCTCTTTCAGAATAAAAAATAACATTTGTAAACACTCAAATCTGAATTTCTTTTTAGTTTAATATAATTGACATACACATTTAAGGAACTTTAAATTAGATTTGCAAGTTCAATGCTCTAATAAATAATTTAGTTGAAAATTATAATTTTCTTAAAGATTATGTGTGCGTATGCATGCGTGTTAAGTTCTTTGCCTAAGTACTGGTGAAGAAAATATACTACATGTATAACACATTACCTGGTTATCGTTTATGACAAATTCCAAGCGCTTGTAATCCTCTCTCGCTATCTAGAGATAGATTTATAATTAACTTTTTGCAACTTTAAGTTGCATGAAAGCTTTTGTATATAATAAACATACAAAATAAATTATAAAATGAAAACAATTTATTTTATTATCACAAAATTAAACTATTTATTTACAAAAAAAAAAAAAAAAAAACCTTTCTGAACTTAACATTGTACTTTGATTACTCCATTTTTTTTTACTTTTCTAGATTGTTTAGCCAATGTAAAACAATCATTTACTTTAGTTATTATGAATGTGCATAAGTTTGGAATTTTTAGTATTTTTTCCACAGAAGGAAAAATCTGTTATTATTTAAAATGTAAACACAGCTTTATTTAATAGGCCTAGTTAAACATTTCATGTTAGAATACAATATTTTCTCATTTTAGTCCATGTAAATGATGAATTTTAAATTCAAGTATTTACAATGTATATGATAGCAGCATTATTCCATTTTCCATTCTTATTCTCTTTTTTTGAGACAGAATGATTGATTAATCACTTTATTGCAGCTTCTTTAAATTATGGTCAATGTGTCTGAAATTATTTTGCTTTTAAAACTCTTGCCATTACTTTGAAAAGCAATGTTAAAATAATAAAAAAATATGTCTGAATAGATATCTGAAATGTGAAGATTGTCCCAAAATATTGCTTATATTAAAAAGTTGTCTAGAGATGTGCTTGGTCTTACCATGTAATATGCATTATGCATTGGTTACTCATGCAAGTGATTCTAGAACAGAATGATTTAATAATTATTGTTACATAGATAATATTAATGTGAAAAAGAAATTTCTGTTCCTAATGAATTTATATGTAATCCTAGAAATGGCTATAAGAAACCTTAAAATTATCTGTTTTGATGAATGTACACAAATTTGCACTCCACACAACATGCACAGCCACATGCCATGGTCCTATTTTCTTTCTAATATTTTTTATTAAGATAGATAAGATTTTTCTTTACTTTTTAATATATAATATTACTTAGATATAATGTTGTAATGTATATAAAAATAATGAAATAAATATACATCATTTTACAATAATTCATTCCCTAATATTGCAATATAATTAATTTTCAAATCAAACTTATAATACTACCTTTAAGTTTTTATTCATTTATGTAGGAATTAAGAAATGAAATCTCTTTCTCTCTCTCATATGAGATAATTTAAATAAATATTTCATCTATTACAGCATTTACTTACTAAAAATTTTAATAAGTGACATTGAAATTTATATTTATATGAACATATTTAAATACATATACTTTGTTTATATTAAATTTAATGTAATTATAAGGTACTTGAACTCAGACTTTCAAACTCTCCATAGTTATCCATTCCATCTTATACAAATGATGCACATGACCACATACATATGAAAAAGCTAAATAAACTTCAATATATGCATTTCATGCTGAAACAGTACTCATCAGTTGGTCCAAATCATCTCCCACACACATATACAATCACTGCTCAGTTTATCTTATGATAGCAAATCTTCAAACTTTAATGAACAATCTTCAATCTTTTTCACTCTCCAACTTTTTAGCCATCCATATCATTGAAAATCAGAGGATTAAATACTAATAGTCCTTGTTGATGCCAATATTATTGTCGTACCTATGTTGGTTGACATTAAGTCAACTGACTCCTTACACAACTAATGAGTTCTGGTTCAGCATGAAATACATATATTGGAGATCATTTATATTTTTGACAAGTATATAATCATGTGTAGCAGTTGTATAAGTTGGATTGTATAGCTGTGAGGAGTTCGAATCCTTGAGTTCAAGTTTCTTATAATTACATTAAATTTAATATTAAACCATTTATGTTCTTTATTACTGTTTAAATTGCTTTTTTACAATTCACTATTGAAAGTTTTGATAGCCCCATAAATCTTCTTCAGAACTATAATGAACACTATACAAATACATGAATACAATTATACATGAAAATATAATTTTACATATGTTTATGTATATTTGTACTTATATATTTTTATAATTTTACATATGTTGATGTACATTTGTATTTATGTATTAGTATTGGGTTTGTTATAGTTCTAAAGAAGATTCCTGAGACAATCAAAACTGTCACTAGTGAGTTGTAAAACAACATTCTAAACAGTAATAAAGAACATAGATGATTTAATATTACATGGATTTGGCAATGCAATAAGAAATATAAAGTTATAATATATGATGTTTAGTATAGGCAATATACATGCATTTAAATATTACATATTAAGCCTGTAACTTCCCATCCGTCTTCAGTATAATTAAATGAATACATTAATGTTCTTTGTATTCAAGGTCAAAATGACTTAAGGGTATGACAATAATATTGTCATCAACAATGGAAATGAATATTTCATCCTCAGATTTTCAATGATATGGATGGTTGAGTTGGAGAGTGGAGAAAATTGAAGCTTGACCATTAAAGTTTGAAGATTTTCTATGTTAATATAAACTGAGCAGTAAATGTACACATGTGTGGGAAATGGTGATCTAAACCAAGTGATGAGTGCTGGTTCAGTACAAAATTGGAGATCATTTATATTTCTCACATGTATGTGATCATGTGTGTAGATTGTATAATATGGATTGGATAGCTTGTGGGAAGATTGAAAGTCTGAGTTCAAGTCCTTATATATATATATATATATATATATATATATATATACTAAGGACTATAAACTTGCAGCTATATATATATATATATATATATATATATATATGCTAGCTGCAAGTTTTAATCACAGTATATGAAACATTAGTTATGAGGTCACATATCATGAAAAATCTAGCAATTATTCTGTAGAATGTTTATTTCAAAAACAAGATCCCATCATCAGTTTTCTTGGAGCCCTATCAATAATTCAGATAAATATAACAACAAATCACTATTCTAATAATGACAATAAAATTACCTTAATGTTAAGGTAAAAATATTTAGCAATATAGTTCTACTTATAATTCACATTGCTTAAAAATCACTAAACGCTACCTAATATATAATTTCATTTTATTAATTAAATCTTAATGTATAAATCGTACATCAAAATATATAAAATACAGCAGTGTTCCTATAAATGACATAAATACATCTGGAAGAATGTAAGCTTCAATACAGTGCATAAAATATTTGTAATTTGGTAATCACTCTCTTCAGATATGTTGTCAAGATAACAAACATTTATATACTGTGATTAAAGATGATATCTATCAAGATTTGTTTACACTGAATTAAGTAATCGTACACTTTATTGTAAAATCAAAGCTGAATTAATAAAATGGATTTATATAGCTTTATCTTGGTTAGTATTCCAATAAAAAAATAGATGTATATATTCAAACTTTAACATGAAGTTAATTTTATTACCATTATTAAAATAAAGCAAGTTATTGGTGTGATTGCATAAAGTTCTGGAATTGCTTCAAGGAAGACATCAACGAAATGAAAGCTATATCTTGCATGGCAATTGGTCAGTTTTTACATTTGGTAAATTATTTAGATAAATACATTTTGCATACTATTACTATTGGAGTTTAACTTTTTCTATCTATTCATATTATTGCTGGGTGCAATAATCAATTAATGATAAATATGTGTTTGTTAAATATATTTATGAATTATTTAAGATCTAAACTTTAAATTAATGGGAAAACACCAGATAATAATTATATACAAATGTCCAACAATGATGTTTCAATGTAGACATTAATGAAAAATGACAGGCTGAACTATGTGTTACAGTAATCAACAATAACTTTTATCTGCATTTATTTAGAGAAAAAAGATGGTACCTTTTACCTCAGTAACCAAAATTTATATGGAAGATGGATATATCATTTTGGATCACTGCCTACAACATTTTTTTATTCAATCATATATATATATATATATATATATATATGATTGAATAAAAAAATGTTGTCTCTTTAGATCTTATATAGAGAGAGAGAGAGAGAGAGAGAGAGAGAGAGAGAAAGAGATAATTTTTTTTAGATATACTTAAAACTTTTACTTTACCATACATTCTTAAAACATATGAATAAAGACATCTGATAAAAGACAAATGATCCCCAAGGTGCATTTTATGCTGAACTAGTATTCTTCACTTATCACACATAACTTTTTCACTTGTCTTTATAATTTATTCAGTATTTTTCAATGCCAAATTATTGCCATTTGATTTACAAGGGTCAAACTTTTTGCATGCATCATCTGAATACCTTAAATATGTAATAAAATGAAACCAAGCCCGATTTTATAAGATACCGTACATAATTATTAAATGTATAATTAATTATTAGCTATATTCCGGTTATGATTTGTTTGCTATCTTAAAAAATATCAGATGTAGTCTATATATTTTTGAAGATGTAGACATTCGGTAAGCAGATTATAAGTAATATTTATTTATACATGTATTAATAATGAATTATATTTTGGAAAAATCAAGTCCAGTTTTATTTTATTATTTATAAATTATAAAACAAATTAAATGTACATAAAAACATTTAAAATAATGTATGATGAAGTTTCATACAACAACATAAAGCATATTTTAATTAATTTATATAAAAAGAGTTAAAAATTAAATTTTAGAAATTGAAATTACAAAAAAAGCATAATAAAAAAGTGAAGTGAAAGAAAAAAATCAATAAAAACATTTGGAAAGAGATTGTGTGTGTATATATATATATATATATATACACACACATATCTTTTTCCATAAGGATAATATATATATATATATATATATATATATATATTATCCTTATGGCCATATGGTCGGGCTTGATGTTTCTCAAGCCATATTTTATCAGTCTATTAACTAAAATTTAAAATTTTGATTATTAATAATCTTAAATATTAAATCTGTGATTTGATTGAGTGGTGTGGTCTAGTAATTGTTAGCATTACTGGATGAAAATAGAAAAATTTAATAAATAGATCGCTTTAAAATGGTAAAGAGTTGGACTATTTAACACATATGTTAGCCTTCTGCTAGATTGTAAGACTTTTCACATACGATTTGTCACATAAGTTAGTTTCAATATTTCTAATATAATAATTTAACATTGTTATTTAAAAAAATCATAGAAATACTTTAATATTTTACTGTTAAATAATAGCTTTTCAACAGACTTAAAATTATAACTATTTTTAAGTTAAACAATATAATTAATCTTTAAATATATTTTACTGTATTTTAAAATATTGTTGAATGGTTTAATTAGTTATCATCTGTGTTTGAAGGTGGAGATTTATTAATATTTGGCAAATATAATCACAATTATCTGATTGTTTTATTGTTTTACAGTCTGTCCCTTTTGCTAAACGTCTATAAATAGGCTTGCAGAAATAAAGTAGGTGGAGATGGTTATAGAATGTGAGAGATTATTATAGATTGGGGAAACTATTGTAGATTGTCAGGAATGATAACTGACTGTCAAAGAGGTCTATCTGTTATTAAAAAGTACAAATGATTTTTTTTTTCAATTATTAATTAAGAATTCATGGAGTATATTTTAAAGGACCTTTCACCCATGGGAGAACACATTTTTGACAACCAGCTGATGATTTAAAATTGGAGTTCACTGTCAAGATAAATTTATATCCAAGAAAATGACTGTCAGAAGTAAATTTAAATGTAAGCTGGTCATGAAACTCATAAGCTTAAAATTTCTTAATTTATTTTACAAGTGTTTTACCTATAACAACCATGAAATACATAATAAATTTAAAATTATAATAAGTAAGATATTTTGCAACTTTTCATTCAACAAGGTAAGGTTAAAAGTGAACTATAGTAAGAGTTATACATGACTTTTATTGCTAACTAAAAGGTCTTTATTAAATTAAATATTACCTTAAAACAGACATGTATAGTATTAATGCATATTTAACATGGTGGAGTTTACAGAATGCACTGAGACCAATTAGTTATTTTATTATGTGTAATTAGCAATACTAATAATTCATACTGATATTAAATTCACTAATTATGAACAAATGTACTACTAAAGATAAAGTTTTCAGAAGTATTTTATTGAAATTTTAATATAAAATACTAGAAATTACCCCAAACTTAATAAAAGACCGGATGTGACTTTACAAGTTTTCAGTGGATTTGCCACATTTATTAATTAGAATAATAGCATTTTGCCAATATTACTTCACAGTTCAACTTAATTACAAATTGATAATTTATCATATTAATATTATTGTGAATGTTAAAAGTACAATAGACTATTTATTGGATAACTCAATTATGCCACAAAATGAAATAATTATCCTTTGAAATAGTAACTGAAATCAGCATTCATCTTCAGTATTCAATTTTTTTTAGTTTGAAAGAGTTACAATTTTTCAAATTATATGATGATTTGACAATTCAGTATGATTATTAATTTGATTAATGTTTACTTAGAGTATCCAGAATGTACCATCCCAATGAAATATATTTTAAAATGCATCTTTTCAAATACTTATGAAATATAATAAAAATTATAATAATATTAAGGAGGATAAATTTTATGCTAATTTTATATTAGAAGTTTGACTGAGGAAGTTGATATTTTTCTATAATTTACTTGAGGCATGCAATTAGGAACAGTAATTAAGTAGGAGAAATGTAATGAAAAATGAAAAGAGTTATATTATTTTGCCATTTGATATTTAATATAATAATTTATTTCATGCTTTGACATTGAATTAGCTATTTGATTGATGTTTACAAGAAAATAGGGTTACTACCATAGTGTGTGACTTTAGTTATTGTTCATAGGTAACTATAAAAAAGTATTACAGGATAAGAAATGCATGCCATGTGAGGTGTTTGCCTAAAATTTTTTTGATATTCAGTAATTCAAAAATTGAATTTTATTTGAAAATTGATTGATTTAATCTAATATTTGAATAATTTGAACAAACACACAGTCTTTAAAAACATTTTGCAATGTGTTTTTAAATTTAAAAAAAATGTACTTATATGATATTTAATTATGGGGGATTTAAACTTCAGGAATATAAAGTATACCTGTATTTAAATATTATATAATATTTCTGTAATTAATTAGCAAACAAAAAAAATAAACTCTTTTTATAAAAAATAAGATTTGGATATTTATTTATTTTTAAACATATTATAAAAATGTTTGAAATTTATATCAAATTTAAAAATAATAATAAAACAATTATTTTAATAATATGTGTAATAAATTATTAATAAATAGTAACTATACTTAGAGTTTAAAAATGTTTTTTATGTAATATTTTTTTAATTACATTAAAAAGAAAACAAGGAAATGAATTAAACAAATTTGATAGAGCAAAGTAGTTCTCACTAAAAATAAAAAAAATAAGTGTACACATGTGATTGTTTCAAGCTTCCATCTATTGATGAAAAATATAAATTTAAAGGGTGTCATAAAAATAGTAAATGCATTAAAAATCTAATGAGTGTTAACAGTGGCAAACAATGTCAAAGTCGAATTGCTTGTCTAAAATATTTTTTATTTCTTGTTTCTAATGGGTTCATAACAGTAAAACCTAAAATAACATTTTACATAAGTTTACAAATTTTTATACATGCAAACACACTTTATCCATATACAAAACAAAATGATTTATCTAAATATAAAATCAAAGATATTGTTAAAAAAGTTAACATCACACATATGACATTAATGAGATTTTTAATCTTCATTTAAAATAAAAATGAAATAAAATTTCCAGTGATCTAATAATGTTATTTAGTAAAAGCAGTTTGTTTGGTATTATTCCATGTTTTAAGCTGCCATAACATTGAATGTTATTTAGAAAATTTTCATTATTTAATGATTTAAAAATAATTAACAGTGTATAATTAACTCTTGAAAAATACATTATTTATTTTCTTCTTGCCATAAAAACAAATTTTATCCCAATCATCACACCAAGCACTAATAATATTGAAAGGTGGGATTTATTTAGATTAATCAAATGAGGATTGCCTTTATTTTTATCTAAAGTGACTGTGGTGAAAAATATATTGTAACAGGGGCTGGGTTTAAACCATGTCCCAAGTTTAAAAATGAAGTCAAGCAGCCACACATATGTAGATATCTTTTAAGTATATATTTGATTGAATGAATTAACAAAAGTAATCTTAAGGCTCAATTTGTTTTGATGGATTATGTGTGTGTATACATTAAACTATATAGCATGTAAAAAAATATTCTGGAAAAAATGTTTAGTCTCTAAATGTTATTGTATCTAACTTTGTTTTAATAGGACAAGAATATGTAGAATGAAACAGCTTTTGTTCTTGTTTATGGAATACTATTAATGTAAATCCTGTTTAAAGTTATGTTCTTTATAGTATTCTAACTAGGTTAAAATTATTATTCTATAGTATTCTAACTATACATAAATTTAATAAAAACTTGCTAAAAGCTTTTCTTTTGTGAGTGAAAAAACTAAAGACAAAGGAAAACAGTTCTAAAATTGTAATGTTCTGGACTGATGAGATCCCACATGATAAGGTTTAAAATGTAGAATGTTAGGAAGTTTGACAGGAAATAAGGCCTGAGGACAAAAAGAAGCTTCAAGAAAAATAAAAAAGGATATATATAGCCAAATGAGAATAAAGAGGGGTCTTCTGATTTGTATTTGGTATTGATTAAAACTTTATGATGTAATTGTGAGTGCTGTCAATTTTTCTGACTTTCAATATTGCAAGTAAAAGATATATGCTAGCTGACATGAGTGTGTTGGGGTGAAATCATAGACAAGCTGAGTTTTTATTCCTAATAGCCCAAAAAGCAAATCAAAATGGCTCCATGGTCTTGTAATAGATCAAACTTCAGGAATCCACTCCATACACCTTTGCCATGACAGTCATTTGGACCTGCTATTATTTCATCAGAAGTTAAAAGCAAAGATTATCTTGATGGACGAACTTTATGGCCATTGAATAATTAAGTAAGTTTACTTTCATCATAAATATGGACAATAAAATTTCCCCAGGGATCCAAAGATAAGAACCTATTTTTATTTCGAATGCAATCTCACAGTATAACCCATAATTATTTCTATTAAATCTTATAGATAATTGTAAAGATAAAATGCTTAATTTGGGTAATTAGTAAGAATTTAATCTGTCTAAAATAAATATTTATGCTTATATTTTCATTAAATGATTAAGCATTATCATTTTTTTAATTATTTATTTTATTTATTTTTATTATTTCATAAATATTCGTTTAATTTAAATGTCAATATGTTTTACTTATTAAACAATTTTATGTGTACTGCCCCAAAGTAACACATTTCTATCAGTCTCAGGTCTACTTGTCCCCAATGAGCTTACTAGTGGCCAGTTATTAAGTAATACAATATTATTAATATCAGAAAATCCCATCAATATAATTTTTATGCATGGATAAGATTGGTGCATAAACACTGATATCCATAAATATATTGTTTGGGAAAATATTAATTAGTGGATAATAGAAACTAGGGATGAGTATTCACATACCTATATAATGATGTCTATTATTTTGTCTTTTTTATTGTTGGGAGAATAAGCTTTAAAATAACTTGTCTCCAGGCTATGGTTGCTACAAGTTCATCTCGACAAAGCAAATATTTTGTTTGTATGTTAACCATTAATACCATTTAATAAAATATCATATAAGAATTGTTTAAATAAAGATGGCATAAGTTGAACTTAGTAAAGATAGAGAAAGGTAGAATCCATTACAATGATCACTCAATGCTGGGGCTTCAAATAGAGAGTGTTAAGGGCAAAGAATAACAAGAATTATTGTGATTTTTTTTGTCTCAAAAATAGAAATCTGGATATATATATATATTATATATATATAAATCTGGATATATATATATATTGTACCGGTTCAATCTGATGGCAATGGCACTTACCCTGCATGCTTGGTTTATCTAAATTTTAAATCCAGTTTGTAATAAATTTATAATCTTATTTAACAAATAAATATTACATGAACAAACTGGCATGTTTGAGCAAAATGGAAAATATTATTGATAGCTTTAGCTGTCAATAATACCCACAAATAGATTGAGCTATGCAACACATAATGCGATCACATTTCCAGATTGTGGCCCACTTCAGCTGCTAGATTCATACCCCTACTATTGAAACACTTTATTTTTTTGGAGTAAACCCCAGACACCAGCTAGTCTAAGACTAACATATTCGGACAGAAGGCCCATAATTCAGCCCTTAAAAAATTCCTTAACTAGCTCAGTATATTTTTAATTCAATAACAAAATATAGTTTCAATTAGTGGTGAAAAGAATTGACTGACAAATAAAGCTTTAAGTTTAAAGACAATTTATTTTAATTAACATTTATTAAACTAATTTTGAATATTTTATAAATTTTATTTAACTAATAACACATGCACATTTTAAATTCACACACTATCATATCTTATGAGACAGCATTAAATAATATTTGAAATACAAGTACAATGAAATCAATATACTAACACATGAATACACACACATTTTAATCACACATATTAATAGTTCTTCTATGTATGCAATAGAGTTCTTAAACTTGACTCTTGAGGGTTTATGAATGCAATGGCTACTTTAGAAATAAGAAAAAAAATGTTATTATCTATTCGATAGTTCTTGCTGTTTGCTGCTTCTAATGAGATATCTCTAACCAGTTAGATTTGAAGTTTGCTTGTACAGATTTGATGTTGATTATTCTGAGACATTTTTTTTAAGACAATTAGATATTGAGCAGCTTCAGGTTGGATGCAGGCATCACTTAAGAACTGGTAGGTTGGCTGTTTTTATCGGTCTTCAGGCTAGAGAAAGTTAAGAACTTGTAGGTTGGCTGTTTTTATTGGACTTCAGGCTAGAGAAAGTTGTATGTTTTCCGAGGTTTTAACACTGCATTATTGATTCTGGATCCATAATAAACTGACTGATATAACTCTCTCAAATGCAACTCAAACTCAACTTGAACTCAACTCTAATACAACTAACTGTCTAATAAAAAAAATATCTATTTATACATGAGGTGTGTTTTCATTTTGATATCCTCAAGCAATATCTGTTGTCAAAATTCCTTTGATAATTTTTTAACCACATGTTTTTGGACATCATTTAATTAGTAGCCATGCAAACGTGTTGTTTTTATATTTTTAATTAGTAGCCACTGCTGAGTGTTTTTTAATTTTTTAACTTTCATTTATTTTTCAATATAATTTTAACATGCACATATACATGCATTTATCATTTCTTTGTTTACTCTCATATATATATATATTGTTAACAAGCTTACATTTATGCACATGTATAATTTAAGATCAATTCACTATTTAGTTTTAAGATGATTTTCTTTCTTTAACTCAAATGAAAAGAGATTTATATTTTTAAACTTTACCTTACATTTTAACTAATAATAACAAGAAAAAAAACTCTTTACTTCTTTTATAAAATCTTTATACTTTTAATCTTATGTTTTCTTTGACGAAAGATTTTTATTATATTTTTTTTTCAATAAAATTATTATGTACCAACACAATGTTGGTACAATATATATATATATATATATATATATATATATATGTATATACATATATATATATATATATATATATATATATAAAGTGGATTTTAGGGAAAATAGTTAGATATATGGGAATAGCAATTATACTGCACTTCAAATGCTCATTGGTGAAGTTAGAAAAATCATAGTTAAATATAGGAATAATAACTTGCAATATAATATTTTGTGGGCTGGGAAGTAAGCCTAGCACATTAGTTGTTAAAAATAGGCAGAGTTATATATAATGAAATATTCTGAAGCAGCAGGTTGTAAATAACCAAATAAGGGAATTATAAATAGATAGTAAAATAAATAGGAAATTGGTGAAAATAAAAGTGTATGGAGGGGAAATGGAGATACTAATAGAGCATTTGAAAAGCTTTATAAAGTATTTTGATAGCTACAGAATATCAGAGAAATATAAAATAGTGATAGTATACAGTCACCTCAAAGGGTATGCTGAAAATGGCCCTAAAGAAGACTTTCTTGACTGAAGAACAACAGGAAAATATTAGATCACTGCTAACAAAACAAAAGTTTGAGGACAGTGGAGAGGGTTATGTGCAGTTTCTCCCATGACAGGTGGTCATTCTGAAGACATTATAAGTGTGTGAACTTTTCAAAAAACAAAGTTGTAGGGGCGGTACATCAAAACCTATGGGGAAAATAAAATGGATGTTGGGAAAGGTGAGTGATAAATCAGTAAAAGAGACAGATGGATTATTGGTCAGTTAGATACAAGTAAACAAATGTGACAAATCGAAGATCAAAAATTTATAACAATAGAGAAAGCAGGGATTAATGAAATAAATAAATGGAAATTAGGCAAGAATATTGAAGCAACATTAGGGTATAAAAGCAAATGGGAAAGTTGTTGTGTTCATGGGAAGATCAGGTCCTATGCTATGCTTAACAGACATGTCCAAAATCTTCATAACAGTGTGTCAGATAAAAGGGGAGCCACTTGTAAATGCAGATAATCAAATCTCAGTGATAGCAGATATATTATATGATAGAATAGTGAAAGATCAACTGTATGTACCCACTATCCCATTAAATTCAGTCCAAGTGGCAATGGATAATAAATGTAAAGTCAAGGTAGAACCCCCAAAAATATGGATAGACATCAAAATTTAATGGAAAAAGTTTTTCACACATGTTCTTAATTATGAAGGACTTAATATACAATGCCTTACTAAAGTCAGACTTTTTACATAAATATAAATACACTTTGGATTATGAAAATAGATAGGCCATATGCAGAGAAAAAATGATTAAGTTTTGAACTCCTGAACCCAATGGATTCCTTTATCACAGAAAAAGAACATGAGGCAAAGATGGCCAAGGGAAATTGGGAAAGCATACTGAGGCAAATGTTGGAAAACTTTAGTCAGGTTTTTTCAGATATATCTGGTATGATCCTGTGGTTTGAGCAAAGGGTCAGACTGAATGAAAACCAACCTTTTAAATTGAGGTCATATCCAATTCCCCATCAGTATAGGGATGAGGTAAAGAAAAAATAGACCAGATGATGGAAGGGGGGATCATCTCAAAATGTTCATCAGCATATTGCAACCCACAGGTGATCATAAAAATAAAGATGTTATAGTGAGGTTGTATCTTGATCCACTTCAACTTAACAAAGTAATGGTCCCAAATTGTAACGTTCCATTCCCAATGCAAGGATTATTAGAAAAGTTCAAAAAAAAAATAATTTTCTCAACCTTTGGCTTGACTGTAAGCTACTGGTAAATCAAACTTCACCCAGAGAACCATAAATACATAGTGTTTTGATATGAGGGTTATTTGTATCAATTTAATCAGATACATTTTGGTTTGATAAATAGTGAGGCAGGACTATTGAGATTCCTGAATTGGGTACTGTCAGCCAAGATAAAAAGTTTATCATGATTTATGTGGATGATGTATTTGTGGCATAAGCCACAGTGGAATGTGGATGATATATTGGTGGCATAAGCCACAGTGGAAGTACATGTAAGAGTTATTGGGATGTTTCTGAGGAAATGAATGGAAAAGGGGAATTAAAGTGAACTTTAAGAAAAAAGTGTTATTTTAAGAGGAAGTGACATTTTTTGGCCACATAGTGGGAGAACAAGATGTTAGGCCTCAGGTTGTATGGGCTGGGATTGATGTTATCTCAAATGCAAGATAATGGACAGATAGGTGTATTGTATTTTCTAAGCCAGTCACTTATAGCACCTGAACTCATCTACACCATCACAGAAAAGGAAGCCCTGGTGATCATATGGGCATTTCCAATGCTCTGCATGCTCTTATTAAAATTAGAAGTAATCATGATCATGGACCATAAAATCTTGGAGTTTATAAACCACAGTTATCTAACTAATAGTTGCTTGGTTTTCTGGAGTTTTTAACTTCAAAAATTCAATTAGATTGTGAGACACTGCAAAGAGATGGAGCATATTGTGGCTGACATTCCTCTGTGTTCCCAATCCCAACATGTAAAGTTGGAAAACTTATACATACCAGGCATAGGCATGAGGATAAATTAAGAAGTCAAAAGAGATCTTGAATGGTTGGCTCAGTTGAAACAATTAATTGAGCAGCTGGAAGAGAAAGAAACCACAACCATAGGAAGGGTAAGAAAGAAAATTGGTTGTTATAAATTAAACATATCTGTATTCAATATAAAACTAAAATGATCATGAGGAAGAAACCATGACAAATGAGGGAGGCAGTTATATCTCATGTCCATGTATTATATGAGCACTATGGTATGGTCAAAACTGAACACTGGCTTAGGGAGTGATTCTATTAATCAGGTATACATAGCAAAGTTATCATAGTAATAAGCCAGGGCAAAATCTGTCAGAAATCCAACCAGGAAACAGAAGTTATCCAGCACCAATAATATCTACGATCCCAGAGACCATGAGAGATAATGGCAATGGATTATTATAGACTGTTACCAGTGTATAACAAAAAGAGGTATCTTGTAGTGGTATATGACTTATTTTCTCCAAATTGGTGGCTGTCTACCTGGTTGCACAAGAAAATGCCAGAATAATGATATGGGTGTTAAAAATGAACATTTTTCATCATGTGTAAACCTCAGGTACTTTCTATCAGATCATGGTATATCATTTTTATCTGGAAAATGGCAGAAATGGCTCCAGGGATTAAGTATCAAACACATATTAACATCTATTTGCAACCCACAATCTAATCCTTGTGAATGGGTAATGTAAGAGTTTGGGTGTTTATTTAGAACTTACACTGTGACAATCACCAGGATTGGGTCAAGCAAGTTCCAAATATAGTCAATTACATTAATTAGTCTTATAACAAATTGACTCTGTTTTCACCTGTGCAGTTGCAATGTTTGATCAAGACCATCCTATCAGGAATAAAAGAGCCTCCCATAGATTCTTAAATTGATATGCCTCAAGAATATTAATCTCAAAAGGAGGCTAAAAATAAACAGAGGGCCAGGAGGACCCTATATAGATTTAAGATAGGGGACTGAGTAAAGATAAAGTTCTGATAAAGTTACCACATGTAAGTGACCCTGGGAAGTTTATATGCTGGAAGTTTTGTAATCTGTATGAACATCCATTCATTATTGTAAAATGCCAAGGAAACAATGCATTTTGCATAGATAAGCGGTAGGATATCAGGGGGTCCTATAATGCTAGATCCTTCAAACCTGAGCCAACATGCAAATTTATTTATTAAATAAATTTGTATTGTTCCTAAAGTTTGAATCATTCAAACACATTTACCACGCTTGAAGGTTTTCAAATGGGGTGTACTGTAAAACAGGCCATGTTTGTACTCTATTCCTAAGTAAAAAAGGGTGTCTAAGTAGTCACGCACATGTAGATATATTTTAATGTACATATTTGACTGAATGAATTAATCAAAGCAATCTTAGGGAGGAGGGGTCTTATGTATAATTTTGTTTGATGGAGTATGTGCTTATATACATTAAAACATATATAGCATGTAAAAAAAATATTCTAGGAAAAATGTTTAGTGTATAAACTTTACTGTATCTAAATTTGTTTTAATAAGATAAGAATATGTCAAATGAAACACCTTTTCTTCTTGTTTATGAAATGCTCTTATTGTAAATCCTGTTTAAAGTTATGTTCTTTAAAATGTTTTTAAAAAACTGTAAATCTAATAAAAACTTGCTGAAACCTTTTTTTGTGAGAGAAAAAACTAAAGATAAAGGAAAACAGATCTAAAATTGTAATGTTCTGGACTGGTGAGATCATACAGGATAAGGTTTAAAATGTAGAAAGTTTGGAAGATTGATAGGAAATAAGGCCTGAGACAAAAGGAAGCTTCAAGAAAAATATAAAAGGATATATATATATATATATATATATATATATATATATATATATATATATATATATATATATATATATATATATATATATATATATAGCCAAATGAGAATAAAGAGGGGTCTTCTGATTCATATTTGGTATTGATTAAAACTTTATGCTGTTATTGGGAGTGCAGTCAATTTTTCTGACCTTTGATATTGCAAGTAAAATATACTTGCTAGATGACATGAGTATGTTGGGTTGAAACCTTACATGTGCTGGATTTTCACTCCCCCTAACCTACAAAGCAAATCAAAGCTGCTCCATGGTCCTGTGATAGTTCAAAAACAGGACACAACTCCATAAATCTTTACCATGTCAATCATTTGGTCCTGCTATTATTTCATCAGAAGTTAAAAGCAATACTTTCTTGATGGACAATCTTTATGGATACTGCATTATTAAGTAAGCTTACTTTATTCATGAATAAGGACAATCAAATTTCCATAGGAATCCAAATGTAACAACTTCTTTTCATTTCAAAGGTAGACATGTGCACATTATTAATCTCACAGTATAGCCTACAATTATTTCCATTAAATTTTATAGATAATTGTAAAGATAGAATGTTTAGTTTGTATAAGTAATAAGAATTTAATCTGTCTAAAATATATATTTATGCTTATATACCTATTAAATGATTGAGAACAATAATTTTTTTTTTGTTTTTTTCATTTATTTTCATTATTTCATAGTTATTTGTTTAATTTAAATGTCTATATGTTTTACTTATTAAACAATTTTATGCATACTGCTTCAAAGTGTCAGTCTCTTGACTATCTGCCTTCAATAAACTAGCTAGTGGCTGAGAATTAAGTAATACAGTAGTATTACTATCATAAAATGCCATCAATATAATTTTTATGCATGCATAATATTAGCATGTGGAGTCGGAAAACACCTACATCCATAAATATATTTCTTAGGAAAATATTAACTAGTGGTTAATATAAACTAAGGCTGAATATTCACATACTTATATAAGGATGTCTGTTATTTTGTCTTTTCTTATTGTTTGGAGATTAATTTTTAAAATAACTTTTCTCCAGGCTATGGCTGCTACAAGTCCATCTCAGCATAGTGAATGTTTCATTTGTATGTTAATCCATTAATACCATTTAACAATATGTCATATAAGAATTGTTCAAATAAAGATGGCACAAGTTGAACTTAGTAAAGATAGAGAAGGGATAGAACACATTACAATATATTGTTCATAAATTTATTGAATTTGAAAACCAAATTAAATTTATTCAATAGAAGATTATTATCCTATCATTGATTAGAAAATTATAATCTTTAAGTAGATTAGCACAAAATTAATTAAAAAAAAAACATAGCTTTTAATAAGTGAATTGTTCTTAACTCAAATTATTTGAATAATTAATGTTAACAGCATTTTTAATTTAAATTATCAAAAAAAAAAACAAGTTGCACTTTTAGAAATGGAGTAATTTATGCAAATATAAAAAAGATAAGTTGTAAAAATAAATGAGTTACAATTTGCATTTGCTTCATGGGATCACATAATCTATTTTTCAAAATGCCATTTTGACATTCTTAATTGGAAAATTTATGATTTATTTATTTTTAAAGCTTTCTTGAATGCAAACATCTTCCATGACACACATAAAAGGAACAATTAATTTTACAAAATTTTCAATATTTTACTTGTTCCATTGGCATATATAATAAAAAGTACTATTATCAACTACAGCTTCTCCATTATTTACTAATATAATAATTAACCATTGTTTCGAACAATAAATAATTAAATTCATACTAAATAGTAATGTTTCAATAAGCAATCAAATATTTTGAGGTCTCAAAATTTTATAAGAATTTTAAGTGCCAGAACTGACAGAGTTTGGCCATGGTACAAGAAACCTTGATATTTCAGGATATGACATTCCATTCACAGCACTTAACAAGGAAGGGTATGTTCAACAGTTATTCAGTATTGTACTATATTTTAAGCCACAACCTAGTCTAAAAATGTGAATAAAACAGCTACAGCCAGAATTTCAAATAAACATATAATCTAGCTTCTATTAATTATACAAGCCTACAATATGAATTGAAAGAAACTTTATTTCTGAAAGATATTTTGCAATGTGAAATTGTATAATGTATGCTGATTTCAAATAATTTATTTTTATAAAGCAATAATTAAATTGTGATAAGACATATTAAGGTTTGATACAAAGAATTAGGGAAATATATTCTGAACATGATGTCAAGATTTTAATAGTTTAACACCACTATTGAAAAAACTTTATAAAGTTAATGCACTACATCACATCATTTCAATGCTTACTTATAATACTAGTTGCAAAACCAATTATTTTTACTAATTTTAGAAACATATAAAATAAAATTGAGTTGTCAATAAAATATTGGATGATAAATACTAAAAACTCCTTATGTCCAGATTGATTAATCAGTGAAGACTAGAATATATTGTTGAAATTAAAGAAATCATGCCCCTAGCACCAACTATTTATTTCTTCATATTATTAAAATTTAAAAAAAAAAATTATAAGGTTTCAAATTAAAACTAATTCATTTACATATCTGTAAAGTTCTATATCAGATCAGTTCTCTTACTTGTTTAAAATCTTATTTGTATAATAATTATAAACCTTTCTATTATTTGATTAGGAAAGTTAATACATGCTAAGCATATGAAAGATTATATAATATTGTTGATAGTAATCTTTATAGAAAAGATAAATGATTCTCTGATTTGTTAAAAAAATATGGTCTTAAAATATGTGAAATCTGATCTAATTTCACATCTATATAGCTATGCAAATGATTTAGTTTGGGTTTGAAATCATGTTGTTTTTAGTAAGTTCATATTATTAGCTTAAATAGTACAAAGTAGCAAAATATGGGTGCTTAGATTTTTAAGTCGATGAGATCCAACTTTGAAATTTTTAGTCTTCACTGAAGCAAAGGTCAGAAATTAGTTATTCTGAAGATACTTTGTAGCATTATAGCATTAGGTGTCCATTGATTATTCAAACTTAGATTATGTCTTTAGAGTAGAATAGAAATACATGCTCTTAAACAAAATAAGTGAATAGTAATACAGTATTACATATTTAATTGCAGCAGCATTCCAACACATTAATAAATGATTGTAAAAACAATGACATTGCATTCCAGACTTACAATCTATTTCATGTTATTTTAAACTTTAAATAATGACACCAGTAATTGGGTTATATACCAACTACTTTAAAAATCTTTGTAAACTTTGGATATTAAAAAAAATATATATATTCAAATTTTAGATCATGGACTTAAAAAAATAAATTATCTATTTGCTATACTATGATCCACATGTACATATAAACCTTTTTTAAGTGATGGAAAGAGGTCTGAAAAAAGCTGTTTAATGGTCAAAACCATCAACTGTTGTCAAGCGTTGGTGGTCGAGAGGTCAGCACAGCTACTTACAAACAGTTGTCCTGGGTTAGCGGGTTCGCATCCTGGTCGATGCTATGACACATGGAAAAAAACTATCAACTGTTTGTGGAAGTTTGAATATAATATTATATTTATATTGTGTAAAGTGTGCAAAATATTTTGCTAGTATTATTTGTTTAGATTACTAAATGCACATTAGTGATGTATTTTGGAGTGACAAGATTAATTAAAGGTATAAAATTAATTTTCAAGAGAGCAGTTATATAAATGAATACGATTTTAAAAAAAATAATTATTAGAAGTTAATTTATGAAATGAAAATTACTATAATTATTAAACTTTTCTCCTTTACAATTGTTTGATTTTAATTTAACAAGACGTAATTATTTTCAGTAGCAAAATATTTTTAGAATAGTTTTTTGATTTATTTAAATTTAATGAACAAATTTAAAAATACAATGTTGAAAATATAATAATTAAAACTTAAATCATTAGATAATATATTAATTGATATGTCTTTTATGATTGATAGGAGATCATTAATTATACCAGTAAATTAAAATAAAATATCTAATATTATACTATAGCAAAATAATTTAAAAACGAAATCAGAATAATAATGATAATTATATTTTTAAAAAATAAATTTTCATCTCACGATGTTTAATTATCTTATTCTTAACATAAGTTAAGGTGTTAAGGTGAACTTGTTATATGATGAATATAAGTTTAAATGAATAAAAACTGTAAAATCTATTTGAGATCAAAATACACAATAAAGACGTAATAATGTAATTTTTTAATATTATCAAAACATTATTTTTATAGGAATTAGATTAAAAAAATATTAGGTTTGTATGAGATCTTGTTAACTGGACCCTTTTGCTACCTACAACATTAACTCATATTACATTTAGATAAATAATATAATCATTTTAAATAACTATATATATATATATATATATATATAGTTATTTAAAATGATATATATATATATATATATATATATATATATATATAGGAGATGACAATCTGAACCAACAGATTAGTGCTGATTTAGCATGAAATACTTATATTGGTAATTGTTTATCTTTTATACATTTGTGTGGTCATATGTATCATTTGTATGAGATAGTGTGGATAGATGGTGGGTGCTTAAAAATCTGAGTTCATGCCCCCCATACTTTGAAAGTATAAAGTTAAACTAGTCAATAAATAATCAAAATTACCCCAAATTCACAACTCAACCAGAATTGCTAAATAAATTAACTTCTAGAAAACAGCAAATGGTTTCATTGTTGCATGAAGGCTTCTTAGTGTAAAGGACTACAAAGTATCAACATATTTAAAAATATATTATTATTTTGTAGTTCCTTAACATATTTAAAAATATATTATTATTTTGTAGTTCCTTATACTTGAAAAGACTACTTGTTGCAATGAAACAATTAATTATGATTTAGAGGGTTTTTTTTGGCTAGTCTGGCTGAGTTGTGAATTTTGGGTAATTTTGATTATATATATATAAATAAATAAAAAATTAATGGTAAATACAATATTATAGTTTAAATTCTTTTGTAGCACTTTCGATTACATGGTAATCCTCATCAGCCTTAACTGAATTTCAAATTTTTTAAACTTAAAGTTCCATATATTTTCATAAGCTGTGTATATACTTGAAAGTGCTACAAAAGAATTTAAACTATAATATTGTATTTACCATTATAATTTATATATATATATATATATATATATATATAAATTATAATGGTAATAATAATATGACATATATATATATATATATATATATATTGAAATGATAACCTTCCAAGCTCTTATCATTTCACCATCAACCTATTGACACACTCATCTGTGATTAGTTTAAACCTTATTTTAATGTTAACACTCTTAAAATTAGCTTGTAAAACCGACTATCATGACTGTATAAACAGCATTATTTATTTACATACAAAATAATGCTATAATTAGATAGGATTAGTAAAATTATAGCATACAAAGTTCACATAATATTTATAAAAATGTTTATTATATTATTAAAGTTAGAAGTTAAATTATTAATTTTGTTGTTAATATTGTAAATTCATATGTGGATAGATAATCTAACCCATGTTATAATATGTATAGGGGAACCATGAATAAAATATGTTGTGTTTCTTTAAAAATCTGTTAACATATTTTCTTGTTTTATGTGTTTCAGGGCAAAAGTTTCTTGAAAATTTGTTTAAAAAGAAAATGATTTATTTTGAGAGATATATAAAAAAAGTATGTTTAAGAAAATAATTTTATTTAAAAACAAAATGTTAAAAGATTATTTTATGTATAATTAAAAATAAAAAGTTTTGGTTCTTAATTAAAACAGATTTTGGTTGTAAACAAGAATGTCATTAATGGCCACACCTGCACTTGGTGAAAGTAAAATTAGTTCAAAATCTCGCTAATTAAATTGCCTTAGATAAGATTGAAAGTTATTTTTAAAAACTAAATTAGAAACTGTTTACAATGAAAAATCTTAACATATAATGGCTTAGGGAATGGTTCTAACATTCCAGAAGTTATCTAAGATTTCAAATCTGGATTATATAAAGTTTATGATATTTTATTTAAATCGTGAGTTAATGAGTCCTGAGGTGATATAGATTCCAATAATGAAGTACTTGAGACCAAACATATAAATACCCTGTGTTTTAAATCAGAAGATATAGTCATTATTTTGAGAGCAGTTGCATCCAGTCTCCACATCATGTTAATTTATAATATGACCGGCTAAAAATGGGCATTTCTTTGCTGTTACTTGGCAGGAAGAATGAAGGTTTCTTTCATTGTAATGCCTTAACCATCATGCCACTAGCAGACTCAAGCCTAATGATGCCACCAGCCAGTCAGCCAGTCGAACTCACCAAACCTACAGCCAAGCACTTGCAGTCCAGATAAATAATACCGGTACAGTTTTATTTTCAAAACCGCAGTGCTCTGTGTAATTTTTTTTATAAGTTATAACCTAATCCAAGTTAGCTAACTCTCCTTAAAGTAATTAAATGTATCTTAAATAATTGTAAATCCCAGTGTAACTATAATTTGAACCTGTTTAATATTAAAATAATGTGTAAATTGCTGTCAAAATTAATGTTTCTAAAAGTTAAAATGACCTGCCTATTTATAATTTCCTTTCACTTAAAAAGGAAATTACTATTGTCTAATTTAAAGTTATATCACTGCCGTTATGTCTATATTTCTTTGCTTATTTTAGTTAAATGTTTATTATATTTCATAGGCCAATACTTAAAAACAGTGAGCACATAATTTAATGTTTTTAAGAAGATATTATTTAAACATCTTCATGTAACTGGTTTTATAGCGTCACCGTTCTGCATACTGTTTCGAAATCCTATTTTTATAAATAATAACGACTCACCTTACACTTGTTATTATTCTTATTAATTTTGATTTAAAATCTGAAATGTGGCTCAATTCAATCAACTAGTGGAAAGCTTAAATTTATATATTTTTATTAAGAATTAAACTAGCCTTGAAGATAGTCATAAGTATATTTATCATTTAAGTTAGTCCTAAGTCCATAGAAAAATACTTTAACTCTTTAAATATTAATTATTTATAAAGTAGCCAAATAAATCGAGCGTGTTAAAATAAAGAGGTTATTAATATCCCCGTCAGTAGTGTATATATTTATTATCATGCTACACAAGAGTTGGTTTCAATTGATAGAGCTAATATGCTATTGTTCTTCTATTTTATAGTATGAAATATAATATTCTTTGCATAGCAGATAAGACCCATTATTTTATTAGACATTTTCTCATTTTGTTGCTATGTATAATTACATATATTAAGATGGAGCATGGTGAAGCCAGCACATCTTCTCTTATAGGGTAGAGCAGTAGCAAAGCCTGAGCCAAGGCCAGGTTAGCACATAAGTCCTCCACCATTTCTGAACACAAATGTTCTTTTCATTCATGGCATGACGATCAGTTACAGGGTACCAGCGTTTGTCGCAGAACCCTAAAGTTATTCATCCATTCACAGAGTGACTTTTTTTATTGTCATTTACCTGTGTCATAGTGAATTGGTAAAATCTTATGCAGCCAACTCTTCCTCTTTAACATATCACCTTCAGCATTGATTTGAAGTTCTCTTGAAAGCAGGTTTGATCTAATGTTACTTGAGCTGGTTTATGCACTCGTCTTTAAATAATATCATATTTGCAATAATTAATGAGTTATTAGTTTTATCAAGGGTCAGTATAATTACTTATATAACAGCCACAAATTAAATAGGATTTGGCATAACTATATTTACAGACATAGTGTAGTGATTATTTATATATCATCTGTAAATAATTTCATAAGATGATCATCTGTTAAACTCATCTATTTCAAAACGTAATGATTGCTTGTATAAACTCATCTTTAAATTCATTTGTAAGAAGAGGTTTTATCTCTTTATCTACCCAATGCTTGCATGCATTCTATGCTGGAGTTATGTCAATATATCTTTCATTTTATTTTACTTGTAATTAAATGAATAACTAATTTATTGTATTTCATTCTCAGTCTCGTTATTGATCCAATTTTGTCCAATTCTAATTATTGATCCAATTTGTTTATAAAACTATGCATTAATAGTCATTTAAATTATTAATATATTTAGTCAAATTAAGGGTCTTTTATGTATCAGAGTCTTGTTGCGTCTCCCTGACCTATGTCAGCCACGAATGAAATTATATACTATGTGTAACTTCAAGTGCAGTCATTTGTAGGGTCTTGAATCTTGGAGTTCTGGAAAATTAGTTAAAGTGTGGCCAAATTTTGGGTGTCACACTCCTGGTCCGTTCAGCTTTGGTTTCTTTGCCTGGATTCTAGATTCTGTTATGTGAATGTACAAACTTGACCGATACAATATATAATCAAAGATTTTTATGAGCTACAGATATAAATGGAATATTATCTCAGTACAGCCATTTATAATTTATTGAAAATATAAATATAAACCAACATTACCAGGTTATACTAATCATCAACTGGGTAGAAAGTATAAATAATTGTAGAGGCATGGTAAACACTGATATATAACAATAATTAACATTCTATTAATAAAAGTAGGAATAATGATTATGAAAACTAGTTAGATTAATGAGTTCTTTTTACAAAAAGTCCAAATAGAGAGTAATTTGCATGTATCATCACATTTGTTGATACAATCTGGCCTTTTAAGGATCTCTATGGATTCGCTCATCTGAAATTGTCAAATCAGAATAGTATTCTTGTATTAGAAAATTCAATACTTTTACCTGCATCTATAGCATGAAAAGATAATTCTAATAATGGTGATTATTTTAACTGCATTGATATGTTCATCTCTTCTATCATTGTTGTGATGATTACTCCCACCTAAATAGAAAGCTTTACAAATGTTACACAAAATTTCATAAACTCCATGTGCTTCAAGAGGGATTGAATCTTTAGGCTTGGTTATAATGCTATTAATTTTTTGTTAAGTGGTGTTTGTTGTCTTTATATTATAATATATTAGAATATGTTTAATAATGTCAGTAGTTCCTTTTATATAAATAATAGAAACTCTAATAGTTGTTTCTTCTTTTTGTTTTTTTATTTTGATTGCTTAGAGTTTGAATTAAGGCTCAATGTATTGTTTTATTATTATAGCTATTAGCTGATAAATTATTGTTTATATTATTTATTTCATTTTTGAGAGTTGATTTATCTAATAGCATGTTAATAGCTCTAGTAAAAATAGTTTTTGCTATGTAAAATATTTGAGTTGGATGATAATATGTTGAAAATTTTAAATATCTGTCAGTGTGTGTACATTTTCTGAAAATTGAAAAAAATAAAAGATTATTTCTTTTCCTGGTGACAATACATTAGAAAAAGGAAGTTTCCCATCAGTTTTTGTTTCCATTGTAAATTTAATATTAGAATGTAAATTGTTTCTATGTGTGAAAAAATATTAAGTTGCCTTTACCATGCCATATGGTAAATGTATTATCTATGTATCTGAGCCAAATAAGAGATTTCAAAGGCACTGACTCTAATAAACGAATTTCTATATATAACATAAATAAATCAGCCATTCCTCCTGAGATTAGTGAGCCCATCAGATTACAAAAAGTCTGTTTATAATATTGTCTATTATGCATAAAATAAGTATTTGAAAGGCAATGTTTAGTTAATTTAATAAAAAGGTTTAATAAATTGAATCATTTAAAAATATTTAAATATTTGGCAACTGCAATGTTTGTTATCCAGTTGATGACCAGTGAACCTAGTTAAATCATTGGTTTATATATATATATATATATATATATATATATATATATATATATATATATATATATATATATAAAGTTTGATATCTGTATTCATTTCACAATATATGTAATATACAAATCAATATATATATCAAAATACAGTACAATTTATATAAATTATATTCTTTTAGAAGTACTTTCGACTATACACTTTGTAGTCTTTATCAACTATATAACGTACGTTATATAGTTGATAAAGACTACAAAGTGTATAGTCGAAAGTACTTCTAAAAGAATATAATTTATATAAATTGTACTGTATTTTGATATATATATTGATTTATATATATATATATATATATATATATATATATATATATGTATAATTTATTGTATATATATATATATATATATATATCAATAAATTATACAGGGATTCCATATATATATATATAATTGTTTTTATTAGCACATTTCTCACCTTAGTTCAATATTATCACAACCATCCATTTATAAATACATAAAGGAAAAATAACAGAAATTTTGTAATAAAAAAAAGTCTATTTATATTTAGGTGTTGTAAATTGAATCACTTTAAAAAGTATAGTCTATTTAATGCAAGGCACTGGTCTAAACCAGTTTGTAATTTCTTGAAGTAGTCCAGAAACATTTTCAAAGTGATGCATTGTAATGCCTCCATTACCCCCCCCCACCTGTTGAAAGTCTGCAAAAAAAGAGATTTTTTTTCATTCAAGAGATTAACAAAAATTGCATGAAATAAGATTGAGTGAATATGGCTGATAGATAATCTGTTTCATGCTGAATTTAATTAAAAAGTGTTTCACATTCATGGATTTGAGAGATGATACTTTGTGGGGGTGGAACTGGCACTATTTTCTTTGTCAGGAAACAGGATGTTTACATTTTATCAGATCATATAAATGTTTCAGAACTTGCAGATAAAATGCCTGACCATTATGAACTAAATTTAAGAAAAAAATATCATTTGTGTCAAAAGAAAAAATAGCATTGTATTAGCTTTGACCTTTATTTGCCAAACTTTATAGGAATGTGGTGAATTTAAAATTTTAATCAAACCACTCAAACATTATAAAAATTGACAAATACACAAAATGCACTTTGTAAAAAAATGTTCTATGTAGTCCCATGATTTTACACAGTGATATCATCAGGCAGATTGATACAGAGGAGTTCCTGAAAGATGTACATATCAGAAGAATATACTTACTACAACAGGTGCACAAACCAGGGAAGAATGACTTTGGTTATTCCTCCCCCATATCATCATAAACATTTTTAGATACAATCTGATTGAAAATTGTGATAAATTTTTTTACAAGATTCATTTATTAATTTATTTTTTAATTAATTCAGGAAAAAAGCTTCTCCAATTTTAAGTCATTTTCTTTGATTGCTAATATCTCTTTTCCATAACTTACTAGCTAACTTCTCTATTTCGTGCAACGATTTTGAATCAAGTCTTTTTGTTTAGGAATTTTATAATCTCTAGAAACCAGTTTAAGACCCCAGTTGTCCATCTATTAGCATCACTTCTAATAATATATTGAATGCAGTTCCATTTCATTTTTTTAAATGACCATGTTTGTTATATGAATTATCTATTATATTCTCTTACTCCTAATATGCATCTGATCATACTTCATTGATTGCTGTGAATTCTTTAAATTGATCTTCCTTAAAGAGTCTGAGTCTCAGATCCATAACTAATAATTGAAAAACACACCTATTAAAAACCTTCCTTTTCAAACACCTGGACATAATTTTATTTACATCAATTTATTTCTATCAAAAACACTTGAACTAAATTTAATTCTATGATTAATTTTATTCACTAAATGTACATACATGTTAATAATCTACCAAAAGTGTTTGTAGTTATTCATTTTCTATAATTCATGATTATCAACCTTTATTTTGTTTTTCTGATAGAATAAAATGAACATTATTTTAGTCATGTGGCATTTATTTTTAGGCCTGTTGTTTTATTTTTATCTGTAAATTCTTCTAACATTCTCTGAAGCTCTGAATACATTTCTGCAAAACAATTGCATGATCTGCAAAGAAATGATTAAATAAACTCTATTTTTTTATTTCCTTAATTTTCCATTTTAATCTACATCATATTTCTTGTAAAATTGAAGTAAAAAGATTTTGGAGATATGGAATCATCCTATTACATACCCTTTTCAATGTTGTAATCTAATAATTGGCATTGCATTTTGATAAATATTCTTCAGACTATGACATTATTGTGGATTTATATATTGATAAACAAATGCTTTAATTGCTGTAGGAATACTTATAGAATCAAATGCCTTTTCATAATGTATAAATGAAATGCAAAGAATAATAAATCAAATTCATTGGATATTTCTATAAAATTTTTCAAATATTTAGATATGATCCACCGTGTTAAATTATTTTTATATGATGTTCGGCCAATCATCTGGTACTTCTTTATGATTTAGACATTGGGATGTAAGATTTCTATGTTTTCTGTTTCTTCACCTTCTACTAAGTTAACAGTTATAATTGCATAATCACCTGGAGATTCATTTCTTTATTTAACATAACGTATAATTGTTGGTAATATTTTGTTTACTAATTCTTTATAACTATATAATTGTTTATTGAATTCTTCTATTTATTTCATGATATTATCTTTTTTAATAATAGTTTCATCTTTTCTTCTTATTGCAGAAATAATTTTCCTTCCAATACTATGATGTCATATTGTACTTTTAAAACTTTTATTCTTTTCTCCAACTTTCTTTGCCATATCTCAATTACATTTTGGAACTTTTTTTTTACCATTGATAAATCTTGAGATATTTCATTCTTTTTAATGGTTCATTTTTATTTTATTTTTTTCTTTATACATTATTTTGTCTCAAAAGAAATATTGATAAATTACTGCTTTTTTTAACAGATTTTTGTTCATTTATTTAATAGTATAATGGTTATATTCTTATTAATTTCATTCAAATTCTAATTATTTTCAAAACCTCTTAATATTTTTAAATGATTTGTAAGTTGTAACTTAAATTTATTGAAGTCTTTCTGAAGTTTACAAATATCAATTGTTAATACTGGTTTTCTTAATAGTTCTTTATTCTAGTTTTGATTAATTTGTAACTTAATCTTACAAATTGGTGATCACTTCTTATATTGAAACTTTTAAGAACATTATAATTTTGAAATACATGAATCTCTGCTGGTCAAAATAAACATATTAATGCTATACCATTATACAAATATTTACATGCCCATTTTCATTTATCATTTTCCTCAATAAAATAATTCATAATATATTGGGAATTATTTCTGGAAAATCCACAGATTTGTCTCCTCACTCATTTTATAACCAAATTTACCACATTACTTTTATCTTTTAATTATTTACTAATTCTAGCACTAAAGTCTCCCATAGCAAGATTAAAATGTTGTTTGTCCTGATCAAATTTAGTTTTTTGTATATTTATATAAACATTGTTTATTGTTGTTCATCACAATGAGAACTTGTTGGATTATTTAACAAACTTGTATGCCTTTTGTAGCTTTCATTAATTTGAGTAACTAATCCTGTCACTCTAACTGATAAACCACAAAATCCACAATGTTGTTCTTTAATTTTTATTTATAAATAATTTTATTGAAAAACCATATGTAATACTGATACAATTGTAAATCAAAAATAATAGTTATCCATGTTAGATAGGCAACCAAATGTTCTTATGTGGTTACTGGTGTTGTTAATCCAGCTTAATCAGGCTCCACGTGTTGTCAAATAAAAATCTGGAAGAGATTATTCTGTCCTTATGGTGAAATTCCTTTAGCTTGGAAATGAGTGTGTCTTCAGGCTTGGGGTGAGGAAAGGTAAACTTGTTGCGACACCTAGCCATCCAGATGGCATAAGTGAGAAAGGTTGAGAGTCTTGTGGTGACATAATCCCTGGACAGGAAGCAGCATTTAATATTTAAGATTTTATTCAGGGAAATGTGGCAGTGGTAAGTAATGAAAGTTCTGATTTTGTCATATGCTGGGCAATCATTTATCATATGATCAAAGGTTTCACAGGTTCTATGGCAGTTGTGACACATAGGATCTATATTCTTGAGGAATCTCCTGTAGTGCAGGAACCAGTTTGTCTGGAGTGAATTCAGGTTGATTTTTATGAGAAAGTCCAGGAACCTTGGCTCCAGCTTGAGATGCTTGAAAAACCTGATGACCACGTGATTGTTACCACCAAAGTAAGGAATGGTAGAGTTTTGTGTGGGAAATAACAGGCCATGAGCATCCCAAATGGAGATTTTTTGTCTGAATACTAGGGTAGAGTGGCCATTGTGAGCAAAAAGGTAGTCAAGTATCTGATTTAGTCAGCTTGTCTTTGAAAGTGGAGGTCTGTCTGATGGTATGACTGGTTGTTCTGCTACAATCTGGGGAAATTTTTTTTGTAGGATGTGAATCAGAGAGTGGCACTTTTGGTAATATATAGAAAACATTGCATGCAACGACATATCATTATTTTTACTATGTCGCTGCATGCATTCAATTCCTATGGCCGCTGTTTTACCATTCCACAACAGCCGTGCACAGATTCTGTTGATTTTTGTATTGAAAGTCTTTGTCATGTTAATTATGGGTAGATAGTAGCTAATCTTTGCCATTACCTTGATATTGAGGAGATAGATTTTCCATTGCAGTGATAAATAAACCTTGGCAAGGTTTTTAACTGTGTTGGTGGCGGCTTCAATGATGGAATTCTGTATTTGTAACAACATGGCTTGCGGTGACTTGTATATGGGAAACCCCAAAAAGTTTTGGGGATCTGCTGAGAAAGGCGATGATATCTTCTTGCCGGTGTTGATTTCCAGGCCGATGACTTGTTGAGGTTGAAGGAAAGTTTGGAGGATTCGGAAAATTTTTTGATTGTTTGTATGAGAGGTTTTAGATATTTTTATTTATAACATATCACATTCAAACTGTTTTTTTAATATTTGTGCATTTGTAGAAAAGTATACATCCACTTTTTAAGGCATTTTTAAAAATCTTCTAATTTCACAAAGTTGAACAATATCGCATTTAATATTATACAGTTATTCCTCTTATTTACTAGAAAATCATCATTGAATGATATCCTGGATTAAAATTAGAGTGTGGTTAGCACTCTCCATTTTTAATCTGAATCTGCCAATGATTATTCCTATAATTCATTCATTTTAATTTGTTAAAAAATATAATTCTGATTGAACCTAGATTTTTAATATATATATATATATATATATATATATATATATATATATATATACACACACACACACACTAGAAATCTATTTTTTTCTAATCCAATTATGTTGCCTTGTATAAATTTGGGTAATATATAAATATCTAATGATACTGCTTTCATATATCCCTATTCAGAGTTGTTCTATTTATATTTCTGAATGAGATTGTAACTTATGACTTTAAGTGGTGAGGAATCCGATATTTAGATTTCCATAAATATTTCAATCCAATGCATCTTTTGTCCAGAAGTTATCATGCACTTCCTTTTTTTATTAACAAGCTATCAAAATATCTTACTATTTTAAATTTAGGCTTACCTTCTTGCATAGTTAACTAGATCTAAAATCTATTGATTATTCAAACTTATACAAATTGGCAGATCTGGAATGAAGATAAAAAGTTTTTTTTAAGTGTACGTGCATGCAGAGTTATCCTGACCAAGAAATATATGTATCCACAATAGTAAAGTATAGACTAAAATCATATAATGCTTTGTTGGTATTAAATAACACAATGTCAATCAAATTTTTGTTCATATAAAGTAATTGTGGAATAATTTATGGTTTTGTTTACACTAATAAATATTACAATTTTTAGATCATTTATTCATACTATCCCTATTTATTTACATGTTTACATGCATGCACATACTTAGATCATTTAAAATTATAAAAAAAAAATATTTATTGTTAAAAGCTTTAAAATCAACATTTAAACTTAAGCAATACAAATAAATGCTATGCATATAAATCTTATATTATTATATAAGGTATGCTATGGATCATACTTTATTATGCATAAATGACCAAAGTCATGAATGTAAAACAAAGAATGGATTACTAAATATATGTTCTTATCTGAAATCTTAAACAACTCCAAGAAAAAATTGATAAAATATAACTAACAAAGT
This sequence comes from Epiperipatus broadwayi, assembly GCA_028023455.1. NCBI lineage: Eukaryota > Metazoa > Onychophora > Udeonychophora > Euonychophora > Peripatidae > Epiperipatus > Epiperipatus broadwayi. The sequence goes on from JAQFVV010000517.1 coordinate 87,087, forward strand.
TAATGACCAACAGCATAAATTATATAAAGATATTTTATTTATGTTTTACTATAATGATTTCGGACAAGTGAATACTCATATTAAATGAAAGTCTATTTAAATGATAACACTTGTGATTATAAATCCTAAAAGATGCAAGAAGAATCATTTAAACAAAATAACACCATCAAACTTCATAAATATGGTTTAAATATGTATAATTTATGAATACTTAACTTTATTCTTTCAGCATATTAACAAGAGAGTCTTTTCACTCTATACTAATCTTCTATCACTCACAATACTTCAATTTTTCATGGAAATAATAATAAAATAAAATTTTCATTTGATAATCATAATTACACTAATTTATATTAGATACTAGAATAGTAGAGAGAGAATACGTTAATGACAATCTCATTGGTAGATATGAAAATAGAAAGGTGCATTCAATCTAAATATGTCATTAACTCATAAAAATCCTTTATCTATAGTGGTCAGAATTTTATATTTTAAAATATTTAGGACATTTAGTGTAATTATCAAAAAAATATCTTTGGTCTAATATGCCATATGGAATTTATTAAAATACTGGCTTGAGACACAATTTTCACAATAACTTCAGTTTTAATTATGTTATTTCAAAAACAATTACATTTCTAGAAACGAGAAAAACTAAGTCAAACAATAAGCATAAAATAAATAGTGATAACTATATAAAAATAAGAATTTTTTTTTTCACATTTGAAATACTTATTATTTTATGGTTTGTTGATAATTTGGAAATTAACATTAACTAAAATTCCAAATACTACTTGAGTGATAATTTCTTTGTATTCCTCATAAAACTATCTTTCTACACATGTATAACATATCTTACCCGAGATAATGCATAGCTTCACAATCTTCAAAAGAAGTCAGATATGACCTCTTCATTTTTATCTTGTACCCCAAATATTCTAAATGTCAAAGGCATCTATAAAGAAAAAGATTCATCATAATGAAAGATACAAAAGAAATCATCACAGCAATTGTCTTCTTGTCTATCTAAAACTAGAAATTGTAGCTACTGTCTATATCACTGATAAAATGAGTATCATCTCTTCATTTTATATTTTTTGTGTACATTGGTAATGTTTATATTCTTTATGGACACCAGCAATGTTTATATCCTTTATGCACACAAGTGGTGTTTATATTCTTTATGCACAAAAATGTTGCTATCTTGTTATATTTATTGTATCACATAGATATAATTTATTTGCATATAGTCCATTTGTTAGCTATAGACTTGAAAATAATATTATGAAACATGTAGCAAAACTAGAGTGACTCCAAAGCATGAACAAGAATAAACAAAAATATAAACAAGCATCAGAATTTGATTATATGCTTGAATATGCAATCTTTCTATACATTTGATTATTAGTTTTATAACTCATTACTTGTAAACACTAACATATTATATAAACATAATTATAAATAATAAATTATTAAACTTTTTGAAAATCATTATTTTTATAAAATAGGTGGGTTAGAACTTTAAAAAATTATGGTAGATATGAATTTTTTATGAGCATAAATAAATATATAATTTACCAACTACAAACTAAAATTAATAAATAAGATATTTTTTTCAAAAAAATTAAAAAAAGAAATTTAATATTATTAAAAAAATTAAATTTTTTATACTTATGAGTCATTATGTTGAAGCTCTATTGTAAGCCTTGTTTGTGAATAACATGTGGCAAATGTTGACTTGCATTTGGTAAACCATTTTTTTTTTCTTTTAGAGCTTCATGATAATTACAGAAATTATAAAAAAACAAAAAAATTAAATACTGTGGTCGATTAAAACTACTGGCAAAAATCCAAATTTCAACGGATTTTTTTGAGGTAGACAATTTTGGAATCACATGCCAGAAAGCTATCAAATGTCCATATTTTGGTTGGTGTCATTCTTATACTTTTATGTCAGTAAATAGTGTAAACAACATGTCATCTGACGAGTGCCCATAGCGCTCATGGAACAGAAGCAGTTTAGCTTCATTATAATTACATTAAAATATGACAGATGAATGCTAGATCAACATAAATATTTATATTCAAAAACTGGGCTTACATTTGAGATAACAATCCAATCAATATATGTTATACTGAATTATATCTAAATGTTACATTTGAAAGTTATAATTTTGTTTATAAATAATCTATTTTTTGAGTTTAATTATATTTTTAAAATTTCTTGATTTATTTGAAGTTATTATTTTTTAATATTTCATTATTGCATGCAATAAGCCCTAAAAAAGTGGAAGCAATATTGGTTGAAAATATTTGGGGAGTTTTTGCCCTATATAAAAATGGAATTGAAATTGAGTTGGAATATTTCCAGATTATCTCAATATTGTATAAAATAAAGTTCAATGGACTTGTAACTTATTAAATTAGTAAAAGACTATGATATTTATTATTTTTCTTTTAGGTAATTTGTGATACTTTATTTTTAGATACACATATGGCAAATAAATAAATAAAAATTATTTATGGCATTAACTTTTTGATTAAATGGTTATCCCATTGAGTGCCACCATATCTTATCACCTTTTTTTCAAGTGGTAGAATATCCTATTACATAAGTATTTAAAATAATCATATAATTAAAGAACTGATCAATTAAATTTTACTCATATATTTTTCGTTAGACAAATATCCATCAATCATTATAATTTCTACAATAATCAAATTCTACTTTCATCAAAGAATGTTACATCACTTCAAAAATCTACATAATTTTTTATCATGATCAGTTAACCGTCACCTTTAATTCTTTATTTTATTTTTTATTAATTGAAATCACTAGTTAGATTACATTATTATCTATATCAAATAAGTTTATTTATAAATATTAAATAAACAAGGCAGCAATAAAATATAATAAAATATTTACAATTATTCCTCTCCCTTATTTCTCCCTATCTTTCCTTTTTATTAACAATTATTCTAGAAATTTTAGAGATATTTATTTCCTTATTTCTTTCCATTAACTAAAGTATAATAATTATTAATATATGCAGATAAGCTAGATATGATTTCGTGTTTGGATTTCGTACACATATTATAGATCTATTTAATTAATATTAGAACTTTTATTATTATACTTCCATTAGGAAATATGCATCTGAACGGATTGACAAAATGAAAGCAAACAATAATAATAATTTTATCAAAAATAAAGCGAATGATTTATTAATTATGTCACATATACTATTTTGGATCATATTCATTTCCAGAATTAAAATATTTCTCTATGTGAATGCACTCAATATATTATTTTTGTTGAATATTACTTTCTTTTAAAATTATATATTTATTGACGAATTATATATTTTGTAAAATACATTTTGTTGTTGATAATATAAAGTATTTCTTTTTCCCATTAATTCAAAATATAACAGTGTAATGTTTAATAGCTTTTTCTTTTTACTAACAGAAAATCTGATTTTGTTGGCGATTATTTAATATAAATATTTCTATTTCTGTGAGTGCACTAAAGAGTTATAAAACTATTATTATGACAATTTAAACTCTCTTTATACTTTTATAATGAACATTTTAATTGTGGGAAAATTATATTTTCATCTACACTATTATTACATCATGGTATCAAAAATATGCGAAGAGATTGCCGTAAGGGCATCAGTGTCTTATGTTTGTTGCATATATTTCATCTGCAAATTATCATGCTGTTTAAAATAAGCTGTCAATATCATAAAGTACTTACTCGCTCACACACAATATATATTTATTATCAAGTCAAAGTATAATAATCTTGTATCTATAATCAAAATAAATCTGCATTAGGCAAACAAGAATATGATTGAAGGAAAAACAAGCTAAATTATTTCCATGTTTTTACATTTCAATAGTAACATATTATCTACCATTGTTTATTACGCAAGCATACATTATGGTATTTTCTACACTTCTCACTAGCATTGATGTGTTTAATATAATGTAAAACTTTCATCACCCCTCCTTATACTTCAATATCTCCAAATATACAATTTTGTATTTTGTTTAATTCTAAACTTATTTTAATAACATTTTAAAATATATTGATTTTTTATTTCTAATATTTTTATTAGATTAATAATTTAAACAAAATGAAACAGCGATTTTATTTATAACAATTACCAAAATAAATGTTTTATTAACTTTTTGCATTGATTCATGTAATATACTTTTAATGAACTATTAACATTTAATTTTTAATATTTCAGAAATATTAACAAATTTCATACCATATCTTTAATAAAAGTACAATAAAAATTTTGATATGTAACAACATATTCAATCTCAGAACATTTCTCAGAATTATTTGTAAGCAGACTCATAAAAGTCATTTTTAATAAACTTGCAAAAACAAATTTACATTTTATCTATCAATTCCCATTTATTCATTCAGATATTAAGGTTTTTTTTATTTACAATATATATATATATATATATATATCTGTATCCCCATATATATATATATATATATATATATATATATATATGGTTGGGGAACAGATGAAAGAGAAATTCTCATTTTATCAGACTGTATAAATGGAAATTAATAAATGAAAAGTAAAATTAGATGTGCAAGTTTATTAAAAATGACTTGTTATGAATCAGCTTTCAAATACTTCTGAGAAATGATAGTGTTCTAAGATAGTTTATATTTCTACAGATTACATATTTGAACAGAGGTAAAAATTGTTTACATGCTGTTGAAATTAGTAAAAGTAATATGATATTGTTGAAGCTTCGTTCTTCAACTATTTCAAAATAAAAACATGTTCATTTTCATTTTTAAGCATGATATAATAAATATGCCTTGAATTAATTATATCATTATATTCATATCAATAAATATAGTAAGATTGATATTACTTTAAAATTCAAAATCTTTTATTTAAGTTTATAAAGATTTAGGAAATGCTTTTTGTGCCTCTACATTTATTTTAATTTGGTTCATGTGTGAAAAAAAAAATATATTTTACATTTGCTACATTTTTTTTTAAATTTATGTAAATAATATTTATTTTTATAAAGCGCAAACAGTATTGAAATTTAATATTCACGCTTTCAGATCTAAGTACTTTAGACTGGCTTGGATATATAGAAAGATAAGTAAAGAATAGGGTGGACTGCACTATTCTTGTTAAATTCTCTGTCTTGTATTTACGATCTGATTGGCTGTTAGATAGTAATGAGCCGAGAGTTTTGCAGTCTCTCAATTTAATTTTAATTTATAAGAAAATGGCATTCCTCTTTACAGAACAAAAGTATTGAAAATAATTTTGAAAAATAAATCATTGATGTTAATATTTTCTTCTTTAAGACTTGAAATCATTTGTAATATTTATAACGATTTTCATATTTTATTTTAATTAGTCATTATTATATTTTACAAAAACATTTTCTATTTTTCTAGGAAGGAAAGTACTTTGACTTAACTAATGAATTTTGATGTTATATTGAAGTAGAAATTCTTAAAAAATTCTTAAAATGGGGTATTTTATAATTGTAGTACTTTTAATTTTTTAAATTTTGAAAGGGTTACTGGCTACACTTTCCAACTGGCTTCAGACAAAATAGGGTGCACAGAGTGCAATGATATAAAACATAAAGTAAAGGAGTCTTGTTTTATTGAAGATGATTCTGAAGCAACCAGCTGAAGAGATGCCTGCTTTACTATCTCTAAAACGTGGGCCATTTAAACATTACTGAATAAATTTGCACACATTACTGTGGCATTCATTAACTACTAGTGTAAAGAGCTATAAATATGGGAACATAAAATTCCTGAAAGTGCTTAGATTATCTATTGTTATGTATAGCTTCATTAATCGTGTATAAAATGCAAGCTTAGAATTTTGAAAAGTAATATAATTTTTTTGCTGGAGTTTTATTATTATCTCATTTATTTTCTTGTGATGATTGATTTCCAATTTAATATTAATGTGTTATAGTAAATGAATGCAGGCTTTAATTGTTTGAAAAATAAAAAAATTAAAGGATAGTTTAGAAAAATGAAATGAATAATATAAATGTTTTATATTCATATTTTGATAGATAACTTTGATGGAAAGTGATTTGGTTTTAGATGATGCAACAGCAGTAATAATTTTATACATTCATCTATGACGTACTTCCTGATTTCTGCCTTTTTTTCTATATTCAAGATATATTTTTTCAAATAAACATATGTTCACTAGTAGACACATCTGTTTGTGTTCTTCCAATCACTTTCCAATGGGGTGACTGGTCTCACCAATGTATAATGTTCCATATTTACATGATATTTCATAAATGCAGTTTTGCTTTTCTGCCTTTGAAATTTACAATTTGCAGATGATAGAATTTTCATAGCATTGTATGGATGGCTATAGAAAGCTATTTTGTTGCTATACTGATTGAAGATTTTCCTTAATTTGTCAGCTATTTTTGGTATGTATGGATACACTACCATATCAATAAATATTTTTTTCTTTTGATAGTTATTTTTGTTGTCTATTTAATGTTTTCTTAGTTTCAGCTGATGAATAACCATTCTTCATAAGAGTTTATTTATATAGACCATTTCTTTTTCAAATATCTGAATTTTGAACAAACTTATTTTGCTCTGTTCCATAGTGATAGTATAACTTCATATTTTGTTTTTCTGATGTAATTAGATTATATTCTAAATATTGTCCTCTATGTCGGTGTTATTGACAAACTGAATTTTTGATTTTGTCATGAAGGAGTATTGTCATAACAACATTTTAGAATGCCAGTTTTGATTGTTTTCTTATTTTATTATTAATTTAATTGAGGTAGATGTTGTTGATGTGGTGACAGGAAGTTTTTAATAGTGCTCCACCATATGGACACACAACAAATGTATCATAAAAATAGCAATGTCTACTTTTATATGGATATAGAGCAGTCTTTATGGTTGTTGTTTCAATGTCTTCCATGTAAATATTGCTAATCAGGGATAACTATGGTGAGCCCATAGTCATTCTTTGCTTTTGTTGGAAGAATTCTATGTTGTATTGAAAGTATGTTGTTGTTATGCAGAATGTAAATAATTCCATTATACTATTAATAGTAAAAAGTTGTTTTGATTTGTAAGTGATTATCACCATTTAATTTTTTTCTTACAATTATCAATACTTTTTTACCTGGTCCATTTATGAATAAATGTTCCACACCAAAGCTTACTAGTATATCAGTACTTTCAGTTTTCATGTTCTTTATTAATTCTACAAAGATTCTAGAATAAATGACCAAGACTTGGGTTTTTTATACCAACTAAGAATTTTGAGAAGAAATCTTGACAAATATTGGCAAGTCGAATTTCTTAATGGAACATGATTCATATGTATTTTAGATAGACCATAGACATAAAGAATTATGCTGATATATGATGTTAGTTTACTTTTTCATGGACCACTGAAATAACTGTGATGATTTCTGAGTAATGCTTGCAACTTTGTTTCTATACTTGGTATCACATTTTAAGCCACTTTTCTCTGTTGGCCTGTTGGGAGGAGTTCTTGTATTTTGTTGTCATAATCCATTGTATCCATTACAACTGTTGCATTGTCTTTGCCAGAAGGAAGAAAAATTATAGATTCATTAACTTGGAGAAATTTAATTGCTTTTCTATTATCATAGGATATGTTTACTTCAATTTTTGTTGCATCTCAATTTTTTTTAATTCTTTAATGTAATTCTGCCACTTCTTTTAAAGGCAATTTTCAAGAGACTTTCTTAATGGTTGCCATTATTTTTAATAAAGGGATATGAGATGATGTTATGACAAAGTTTAATTCTTTTTTAAGAACAGAAATTTGAGCATCTAACAGTTATATATGTAGAACTGAGATTTTTAATAGATGAAACTGGTACACAGCTTGATGCAATATGATTTTTGATATGCTCATGTAGGATTGTAAGTTTTTTCTTTTGATATTCTTTTATTTTTCCATGTAATGTAGAATATGATTTTCTTATTGTATGGGAAAGTATTGTGAAGTCTTCATCTGTGAGTTTATTTTTTAGAAAACATCCTATATTATTCATGGATTGCAAGAATTGATTCTTTGAAAACCTCTGTGAATTTATTCTTTCTTTTAAAAAAGCTTTACTTTCTTTCTGGTAATTTTCTCAGCTTTTTGAGAGTGAATTGAAAGTTTTAGTTGCAGACCCTTAGGAACCATCCTTTCAGATTTACATAAGAAATTTGAATGATATTCTAGTTTGGCCTGCTTTAGACATAATATTTTATAATGTCTAGTCCACACCAAATACTTAGTATATTTCTGAAGTTTGTGATGATGATATTATAATTTTATTTAAATATATAAGTATTGAATTTTTTTAGGAATATTTAACTTAAATATTTAAATACATTTATCTATATATAATAACACATGTTACTATATGCACAATATTTTGAGAGGTATTATTCTCTTTTTCAAGTGTTGCTGGCCTGACCAGCAACAGTTCCAGAATGGAAATCAATCCCGGATCCTTAGATTTTTAAATATTGAATTTTAAGATAACGCTGTAACCAACTGAGTTATCCTGCAGTAGGCAACCATCAGTAGAAATTACATATATTTATGCATGAAATGTCTTCTGATCTCTACATTTCTTCCTAAGAGCAAAGTTGATTAGTAGTTTCCATATGTTACTTATAGTCACCCTAGGATGACTTGTGGAGTTGTTTTTCATTGTCGAGTAAGCATGTTCTTTAAATTTTGTTTTTCTTTTTTTTCTCTATCCAATATTTTTTGAATTTTCACAATTGAACATATATATATATATATATATATATATATATATATATATATATATATATATATATATATATATATATATATATATATATATATATATATATATATATATATATATATATTATATATATTGACAGTTTTGGCTTTCAGCATTTCAAGTTTAAGCAATGTAGATGTTAGAATTTCTCATAGTGTGGTATGGTCCTTGATACCTGTTCTGATGTCCAGTTGATTGCAGATTTTCACTTGGTTAGAGCATTACCTTAAAATTCAATATTAAATAATCTAAGGGTCCAGGTTAAATTCTCATGCTAGTATTATTACTTGTCAGGCCAACAACATCTGAAGAAGAGATAAGAATCACACCTATCAAAACATAGTCCATATATTAAATTGTGTTTTACTAACAGTTGAATATATTTAGAATATTTAAATAAAATGAAAATTTTCTAAAGACATTCAATACTTATATTAGATGATGAAATTTTCCTAAAGACATTCAATACTTATATTAGATAATAGAAATCATTCAATGTTATTTTGTATGTTTACTTCTGCCTAGAATTTTTTAATTCCTTTTATATAATTTTCTGTCCCTGAATATCTCCAAAAAAAAAAAAATGTTGAAATGTATTCTTCTTTTAAAATTTTACTATATTATAATTTGGATTTTGATTAATCATACTAATGCATGCATTTGTTTAAAAAATATATTTAAACTGTACATAAATTTTGAAAACTTTTCTACATAATATATATATATATATATATATATATATATATATATATATATATATATATATATATATATATATATATATATATATATCAACCATTATCAATCCACTGCAGGATGAAGGTCTCTCCAAGTTTAATCCATCTTCTCTGATCTTTAGCTTCTTTTCTCCACATCACCCCTACACATTTTCTTATTTCATCCATCCATCTTACATGTGGTCTCCTTCTGGGTCTTTTACAATCTCCTGGAATCCAGTTTAAAATTTCAATTGTCCATCTATTATCATCTCTTCTAGCAATATGTCCAGCCCAACTCCACTTCAATCTTTTAATTTTTTCAATGAGGTCAGTAACACCTGTTTGTTCTCTTACCCATACATTGCGTTTCGATCTCTTCTTGTTACTCCCAACATACATCTCTCCATACTTCTTTGAGTGGTCTGAAGTCTCTGTATTGATCTTCTATTAAGTGTCCAAGTCTCAGATCCATAAGTAAGAACTGGTAAAACACATTTGTTAAAAACCTTTCTTTTCAAACACATAGGCATATTTCCTTTTAATATCAAGTTATTTCTACCAAAAGCACTCCAACCAAGTTTAATTCTATGATTAATTTCCTCTATTATGTTTCCATCTGTATTAATAATCTGACCAAGGTATTTGTAACTCTTAACTTCTTCTAATTCATCATAATCAATCTTTATTTTCATATTTTGAGCAAATCGATTAAACATTACTTTAGTCTTTTTAACATTTATCTTTAGTCCTACTCCTACTTTCATCTGATAACTCCTGCAACATTTCCTGCAGCTCGGAAGCATTATTTGCAAAAACAACTACATCATCTGCAAAATCTAAATGACTTAAATAATCTCCATTTACTTTCACTCCTTTAGTTTCCCATTTTAATCCACAAAATACTTCTTGCAGCACTGCTGTAAAAAGTTTTGGAGATATGGAGTCACCTTGTCTTACACCTTTCTCAATGTTGACTTTCCCAGTATCATTATGTAATCTAATTGTTGCTGTTGCATTTTTATAAATATTCTTTAAAATATGACAATATCCTGGATCTATACCTTGATGATCCAATGCTTTAATCACTGAAGAAATGTTTATAGAATCAAATGCCTTTTCATAATCTACAAATCCAAAACATAATGACAACTCATATTCATTTGTCCTTTCTATAACTTCTCTCAATACTTGAATATGATCTACTGTACTAAAACCACTTTTAAATCCAGCTTGTTCTCTTGGTTGGTGAAAATCCAAGGTTCTCTGTAGACGAGTTGTAATTATCTTGGTAAAAATTTTATATAAAACTGATAAAAGGCTGATAGGTCTGTAATTTCTAATATCTTCTTTATCACCTTTTTTAAATATTAATATTATTACTGCATTCTTCCAATCATCCGGTACATCTTTATCATTTAGACATTTGGTATATAACTTTGCTAATATTTTTTCTGTTTCTTCACCTGCTTCTTTTAATATATCAATTATAATTCCATCATTACCGATCTGCCTTTCCTTTTTTCATACATTTAATTGCATTTCTCACTTCTTCATTTAAAATTCTGGGCAATTCGGAAGATGTAATAGATATAGGAGGTACTTGTTCTTTATTACTATATAATTCTTGATAAAAATCTTCTACCAATTTCATAATGTCATCCCTCTTTTTAGTAATAATTCCATCTTTTTTCCTTATTGCAGATATAAATTTCCTACCAATACCAAAATGTTGTTTTACATTCTTAAGACTTTTATTTTCTTCTACAGCTTTTCTTGCTAGTTCACAGTTATACTTTCTTATATCATTTTCAACTCTTTTCCGCACCATTTTACAAAATTCGAGATATTCAATTCTTTTTAATGCATCATTCTTGCATATCTTCATATTCCTTCTTTTCTTCATAAGTTCTCTAGTCTCAGTAGAAATTTTATTAGTCAATTGCTGCTTTTTTCTACCAGCTATCTTTGTTGCAGTTTTTAAAAGTGTATCAGTTATTTTCATATTAATTTCATTCAAATCTGAATCATGTTCAAAATCTACTAATACTTGAAACCGATTTGTAAGTTCTAATTTAAATTCATTAGAATGTTTCTGAAGATTAGGAATATCAACTGTAAATATAGTTTTTCTTAATAATTTTTGTCTCTCTAGTTTTACATTAACATGTATCTTACCCCTTACTAATCGATGATCACTTCCTGTGTTAAATTTATTAAGAACATTACAATCTTGAAATATGTATTTCCTGTTAGTCAAAATATAATCCAATTCTGCTGTACCTTCATTTGGATGCTTCCATGTCCATTTCCTTCTAACATTTTTTTCAAAAAAAGAATTCATAATATAAAGTTTTTCCTTCTCTGCAAACTCCACAAGTCTATGTCCTCTCTCATTTCTATTACCATAACCAAAATCTCCTACAACACTTTCATCTTTCATTTGTTTACCAATTCTAGCATTAAAATCTCCCATAACAATTTTAAAATGTTGTTTACTCTGATCAAAAGCCTTTTGTACATCCATATAAAAATCTTCTACTACTTCATCACTGTGAGAACTTGTTGGGGCATAAACCTGAATTATCTGCATTTGATATCTGCTATTAAGTTGTATAACTAATCTTGCCACTCTGTCTGATACACCATCAATCTCCACAATATTGTTCTTCCACTTTTTATTTATAATGAATCCTACTCCACTTGTATTTCCAATATTTGTGCCTTTATAATAGAGCATATGTCCACTTTTTAAATCAATTGTCTCTTCACCTTTTCTTCTAACTTCACAAAGTCCAATAATATCCCATTTAATATAAGAGAGTTCTTCTTCTAATTCTTGCAATCTTCCTTCACTTGAAAGTGATCTGCAGTTGTAAGTACCTAAATAAAAAGTCGTCATCAAATGGCAGCCTGGGTCCGCCTCCAGGATATTCTTAGCACCCTCCGCCTTCGGCCACCAACCGCTGCCTTGGTTGGTGACTTTACAGCCTCCTGGGATTAAGGGCCATGCTTTATTTTTGTCTGTCATAATTGTATAATTGGGAAAATCTTTATCATTTACACAAACATTCATTCTGCCTTATCAGGCACTGAGAAGAAAGACCATGGTGTTTCTTGATCTTAAACTCAGAGGTAAAAAGCCAATAAACTCACCACGCTGGCTAATGCGTGTTGGTGAGCAGCCCATCCATGTTCGTATACTATATGAATAAACATATAGTAATAACAGCTGCAACGACAAGAACGTATGGAGTGGACATTAGGAATTTGCCCTGCTCGGTTCCTTTAAGGCCTCCAAGAGGAATCAAAGGGTCTCCTTTCAGTTAATAGCAAACTCCTTTCTGCAGCCATATATATATATATATATATATATATATATAAATTTTCTACATTATATATATATATATATATATATATATATATTGTAAAAGATCGATAAATCTACCTATAGTTTAAAAAAATCATTTGTTGTTATTAAAAAAAAATCTCTTTGATTTGATGTTTATATATGGAATATTATTATTGTTTATGGCTATTAGTTATAGTTGTTTGGATTTATTATTTTATTTATTTGTGATGGTACATCACTGTGAATATTTAATTATTATATATAAATAAAGACATATAAATTGTTGATTATAAAAAAGATTATTTTATTTGTAGTGATTATTAAAAAAATACAATGTTATTATTTATGTATATATATTGAGCCGGATTGATTTCCGATTCAATGGTTTTATTATTAAAATTAATAAAGGAAAAAAAACAACTTCATTTTCATTAAATGTCTAATGCTAAAATTTGTATTATTATTTAAAACACATACACATTTATATTTAAAGTAGATCACTACTTTGTTTATAAAATTGATTTTAAAATAGTTTACTTTCACTGCCTGTTTTAATCAATTTGATTAAAAACAGACAAGCTTGCTAATTATATATTCCTGTTGCTTTTATTGTAATTATTTTAAAAGTTAATTCTAAAAAAAAAGCGGAGATTTAGTTTTGTATTTGTCATTTTTGTTTCAATTATTCCTGGTTGGAAGTCTTAAATTAGATTGAGCGGAAAATTAATATTTGCCCTGCCTGGAATATAGAAGGGACACTAATGAAAGTTTTGTGTGGGAAATGTAGCAAGGCAAGTATAGCCCACCAATTTTTAGAGAGAGAAAGAGAGAGATTATTAGACACACTTGGATTATCAACTGCTAAGAGTCAGATGGTTTTGAGTAGCTGTATGGATGTTTAATTGCCTGCTAAAAACTTAAATACTTATTGACAAACTTTGTTGATGTGCAAGATGTCAAAATCTACCGCTATGGGTTTTGCCATCATTAGAATGTCTTGCTAATTTAAACAAAGGATGGACCCATGCCTACCAGCTCTCCTTCAGTCATGCCAAGAGCCTCTAAAATAAACACTGCCTCTACCTTGCCACTGTCAAAGGACCTGAAAGATGAACTATTATCAAAAGTGTGCATGCGTCACCAAATCACTAGGACTCTGCCTTACCATAAGCTAAACTTTTTCCTATTCTAGCCAGGGTAAATAAATTGCATTTAATTAAATCTCCTCTCAATCTAATGATAAATATGTTTTAAAATGGTATTGTTTTTTTTTAATTATTTATTATCTGTATGTACTTTTTCTAGCATTTAAAGTGTCTTGGAATCTTAGTTTTAAGATTCCAAGTTTGTTTGCAATTTTCGTTTATCAGGGAGTGCATAAGGTGATTGTATTTTACATGTTTAATATATACCTGATTATTTCGTTAACTATTACAAAATGCATTGGCAGTTTTCGTAGTCTTTATTTATTCACCTGCCCTTAGTTGTAAAATAAGGAAACTTTAAGCATGTTTTGTTTGCACTTTTTGTGCAAACAACAAAATCTTTTTGCTGGCTATTTGTTAAGTTATTTCTTCGGGTTGTCTGAAAGTAGTCATTTCTTTCTGGATGATGTAAGATCACAATCAAATATCTTTTGCTGTCTTGTAAGTGAGATCAACCACGTTTACTTTGAATGTAGTATTATGTGCAGCAGTCCTGCATCGTTTTAACGACAGTAATTAGAATATTACTGCTCAGACATTTGCGCTGGTTACGTCGATTTCTGGCAGAACAGTAACTGTTTTATTATCCCTGATTCAGGAAACTAAAGTTGTTGTTTGTTTTGTAATTTTACAACTGGCCAGCAAGAAGATAGTTTCCTAGCCATTTCTTTTATTTTAAGTGAGATAATTTTGCTCAAGGTGTTTTATGCCTTCATGTTTGTCGTACTCTTGTGCACTCTCTGGTAAATATGTGTATGTTAACATAAGTCACTTTTATATTCATGGCTAAATGTCTTCATTCTATTGCACAACTTTTAATAAAATTAATAAATTGTTTAAACTTAATTTGGCTGTCGTTTGTCTTTGTGCTTTGATTTCTCAACTGTCTAAATAATATTTAAGATATCTTGTTCATCCCTGAGTGTAGTTCGGTGCCTTTTGATTCACATATCCTGTCCACCCTAAAATAAATGTCATTCCTATTTTCAGACTAATGGCGCCCCCAGGGTCAGTATATGTGAATCACAAAGATCTTTCTCCCGTTACATATATAGTAATTTTGGCACGTCAATGTGGAGCTTCTGAGTTTTCAAACCCATGTGAGATTTTGTTTAGACAGTTGAGAAAGATTTCAAATGTAAGTGGCAAGATCTAGTCAGTAGAGGTTCAATTTTTGTTAATTATTGCATGTATTGTTGGAGCAGTTTGGTAGAACGGGGTTTTGTCTTTTTCATATGACATAAATAAATAAACAATAAATAGAGTATTTTCAAAAATAGTCTGTTGGAGTTAATGTTTTTTGAAGAGTTAAATATATATAGTTCGTCTTTTTCATATAACATAAATAATAAATAGTTTTTTTTTGTTGTTGTTTAAAAAAAAAATCGTTCAGAGTAAATTTTTGAATTTAAAAGTAGTAAAAAATTGTTCGTTGTCTTCTTGCATATAAATAAATAGCGTTTTATTTGCTTTGAGATTTTTGTTTAAAAAAAAAAGTTAGTATAGCGAGTTAGCATTGTATAAAAATGGAATGTAAAGAAGAAGGTGACAGGGTGGCAGGTTTGGAAGAGAGCCCTGTTTTGTTTAAATACCCCCAGATAGTAGAAAAAGAAGAGAGTGAGACACAGATGATGATGAGGTTGTTAATAGATATGAAACAAAATCGGCAAGCCGCAATGAAAGAAATATGACAAGAGTTGCTAGAAATAAAACAGAGTCAACAAACAATGCTGCAGGAGCTGAGAGCAGAAATGAAAGAAATGAGAAGAGAAATGACAGGAAGAGTAGAAGAAACTCAACAAAAAGAAGTGGAGATGGAAAAGGATTTGAAAAATGAGATGAGTAAAGAGAATCAGAAAGTAGAAAAAGTAGTCATAAAAGATATAGAAATTGAAGTAGCACAGGAGAGTACTAGGACAGAGAGGGTGGAAATAAAGTTTGAAATAAGTAGAGAGTGGAGAGAGAGAGATAGTGTGGTGGAGAAAGAAAATCTTGGAGACAGTTATAAGTTACATCAAGTGGTTAAAAATGAGTTGAGTAAAATAACTGTTAGTGGTGAACAGGGGTTTAAAACTAAGGAAAAGTTTTTGGAATATGATTTTAAAATAGAAATAAAAGCCATTTATAAAGCAATCTTATTCAAGGCACGTAAAAAGTCTATGGGAAATGAAGTGTTGCTGTTTACTAGTGTTGATATGACTAAAAATAAAGTAGGAAAAGATGAAGAATTGGGAAGTTTCGTTAAGAAAAAGATTCAGGTGTATATGCTAGAAAGCAAAACAGAACTGGAAAGAGACAAAATCATAAATTCTAGGCAGGTAAAATATAAGAGAGAGAAAGGAACTTATTTCAGAAAATTAATAAAAAGAGTAAAAGAAAAGCCGGACAAAAGTTAAAGGTTCGGCTTTTAGCAATTGGACAGATTGTTTTAAAACAGAAAAAAATTTGTTAATGTTTTATGAGAATGGATAAATGTAAGAAATGAAATATTGTTTTGGTTTTTCATGAGTGCGTTCAGCCAAATTCCTAGGGGTAGTTTTTGAAATGTTTTTAGTTTAAAAAAAAAAAGGGAGAAAAAAGTTGCAGGAATGTTTTTTTTTTTTTTTGATCATGTGTTGAGGCAGTTGAGCTGGATTGATTTCCGATTCAATGGTTTTATTACTGAAATTAATAAAGGAAAAAAACAACTTTATTTTCATTAAATGTTTAATGCTAAAATTTGTATTATTATTTAAAACACATACACATTTATATTTAAAGTAGATCACTACTGTGTTTATAAAATTGATTTTAAAATAATTTACTTTCACCGCCTGTTTTAATCAATTTGATTAAAAACAGACAAGCTTGCTAATTATATATTCCTGTTGCTTTTATTGTAATTATTTTTAAAGTTAATTCTAATAAAAAAAGTGGAGATTTAGTTTTGTATTTGTCGTTTTTGTTTCAATTATCCCTGATTGGAAGTCTTAAATTAGATTGAGTGGTAAATTAATATTTGCCCTGCCTGGAATATAGAATGGACACTAATGAAAGTTTTGTGAGGGAAATGTAGCAAGGCAAGGATAGCCCACCAATTTTTAGACAGAGAGAGAGAGAGAGAGAGAGAGAGAGAGAGAGAGAGAGAGAGAGAGAGAGAGAGAGAGAGAGAGAGAGAGAGATTATTAGAAACACTTGGATTATCAACTGCTAAGAGTCAGATGGTTTTGAGTAGCTGTTCAGACGTTTAATTGCCTGCTAAAAACTTAAATACTTATTGACAAACTTCGTTGCTGTGCAAGATGTCAAAATCTACCACTATGGGTTTTGCCATCATTAGAATGTCTTGCTAATTTAAACAAAGGATGGACCCACGCCTACCAGCTCTCCTTCAGTCATGCCATGAGCCTCTAAAATAAACACTGCCTCTACCTTGCCACTGTCAAAGGACCTGAAAGATGAACTATTATCAAAAGTGTGCACTCATCACCAAATCACTAGGACTCTGACTTACCGTAAGCTAAACTTTTTCCTATTCTAGCCAGGATAAATAAATTGCATTTAATTAAATCTCTGCTCAATCTAATAATAAATATGTTTTAAAATGGTATTGTTTTTTTAACTATTTATTATCTGTATGTACTCTTTTCTAGTATTTAAAGTGTCTTGGAATCTTAGTTTTAAGATTCCAAGTTTGTTTGCAATTTTCGTTTATCAGGGAGTGCATAAGGTGATTGTATTTTATATGTTTAATATATACCTGATTATTTCATTAACTATTACAAAACACATTGGCAGTTTTCATAGTCTTTATTTATTCAACTGCCCTTAGTTGTAAAATAAGGAATCTTTAAGCATGTTTCGTTTGTGCTTTTTGTGCAAACAACAAAATCTTTTTGCTGGCTATTTGTTAAGTTATTTCTTCGGGTTGTCTGAAAGTAGTCCTTTCTTTCTGGATTATGTAAGATCATAATCAAATATCTTTTGCTGTCTTGTAAGTGAGATCAACCTAATTTACTTTGAATGTAGTATTATGCACAGCAGTCCTGCGGCGTTTTAATGACAGTAATTAGAATATTACTGCTCAGATGTTCATGCTGGTTACGTCGATTTCCGGCAGGACAGTAACTGTTTTATTATCCCTGATTCAGGAAGCTAAAGTTGTTGTTTGTTTTGTAATTTTACAACTGGCCAGCAAGAAGATATTTTCCTAGCCATTTCTTATATTTTAAGTGAGATAATTTTGCTGCCAAGGTGTTTTATGCCTTCATGTTTGTCATACTCTTGTGCACTCTCTGGTAAATATGCGTATGTTAACATAAGTCACTTTTATATTCATGGCTAGATGTCTTCATTCTATTGCACAACTTTTAATAAAATTAATAAATTGGTTAAACTTAATTTGGCTGACGTTTGTCTTTGTGCTTTGATTTCTCAACTGTCTAAATAATATTTAAGATATCTTGTTTCTCCCTGAATTTAGTTCAATGCCTTTTGATTCGCATATCCTTTCCACCCTAAAATAAATGTCTAGTTCCTATTTTCGGACTAGTGGCGCCCCCGGCGTCAGTATATGTGAATCACAAAGATCTTTCTCCTGTTACAATATATATATATATATATAAAGCTGTCAAATAAATTTTTGATTTAATATTTTTTATATGATTGATATTTTTTTTTGAATGTTAATTGTTTAAAAGAAAACATATGTAACAATGGTTTTCAAAACTGCATTTTCTGGTACATGGAGAACAACAGCAACAACAAAAGAAGCCATCACTATTGAGATAGTTATTTAAAAAATTGAAGGATAAAATTAGTTGTACTTTGTTTCTTTGGAATTGCCATTCTTGAGAATAATTGAATAAGATAAATTACTGTAGTAAACACATAAACTATGACTGGCTAATATATATAGTGCAGCCAGTGGGCTGTGCCATTTCTTTTCTTTTATCCCAAGGCAGTTTACAAAGAAAAACTAGGCAAATTTCAACACATGAATTTCACTGCGTGTGAAGCCGAAATTTGATATAGCTATCTGGAATTTATAATGGTAAATCTAATAACAATCTGGAAGTAAATAAAATTAGTTAATATATTGGATTCAATATGTCAATTATTATTTTTTTTTCAAGGAGAGAAATGTTTAAAAAAAGTGAAATATATATATGTGCTTGGAAACCGATAATTTTCTCTAACATGATATTTATTCAATTTAACTTTGGCTAGAATGTTCTAATATTAAAGAAATATAAAGGAATAAAAAAACAATGGAACAAGTTGACTTTTGAAAAGAAAAATGAACAAGTTAAACTTTACAAAAAGGTAGTAAATAATTTTATTATTATAAATGATATATATATTTTTGAGATGGATATTCATTTTTTTTTACTTTTATTTTTAGTTAGAAAGTGTCTTGTTTTCTAAAAAACAAACATTTAACAAATGTCAAAATTAACACTTAAGTAATTTAAAATTTTAAAATATGGTGTATCAGTTTGGGTTGCATATGGGTTGTTATATATATATTTCAATAAGTGAAATTTATATTCGCAAATTTTATTATAATAATTTTTTTAATATTTATTTATCTATTTTCATTTTTTTTTACTTCATATAATAATTCATATGCAGACCTAAACAATAATTTATCTATTTGCTGTATATAATATGCTTTTATTTACGTTTTTTTTTTTAATTTTAAATATTTGGAAAATATAAATATGGATTTGTGTTTATATTAATGCATACTTGTTGAGCACAAATATGTCTTTATCTATTTAATATATATATACTTATTGCAAGTATATATGCATATGATTTTTTGTATTTGAGTTTGTATTTAAAAACTATTTAAAACACTGATACTATCTAAAATCAAACCATAATATAGAAATAAAAGATGCACTATTTGTTTTATAAGTAATGCTTTGTAATTTATTTGGAAGAGTATTAATATTTTATTCTTATCTTTATTTTAGTGCCAGAGTCATTATGAAATTAATTGAATTAACAATTTAATGGAGAATACCTTCATATTTCACTTATTATTTAGTCTTTAGGTCACTTACACATATTATTGTTCATTGATATGTTTAGATATACATAAGTTTACTTATTGGATGTGTATATTAGTTTTAATAGAATTTCCATTGTTTCTGATATATATATATATATATATATATATATATATATATATATATATATATATATATATATATATATATATATATATATATATATATATATATATATATATATATATTGTTAGTTAGTCATATCAATCTTGAGAATAAATTATAATAATAGGTCTCATTATTGCTCTGTATAATTTTGGATTTATTTCATGTATGGCTAGTTGGAAGGGCATATAAGCAAATTATTTAAATATAACTGGATAATTTTATCTTTATTCATTTAAATTATACAATCTATTATATTTGGCTTTCTCAACAATTGGATTCATTTAGATTGTTAAGATCTTTCTTTATGTGTAAGATGTGCTATGTTTCTAATATTTAAATTGGATGATAAATACATTCTACTACATTTGGCACTATCAACATGCAGACATGATTAATTAAGGACTGTTGCTAGTCGTTTCATTATATTTGATGACTAAAATGTAAGATTTGATTCATTATGATTTGTTTATGAGAATATAGCAATCATGATTCCACTACAATTGGCTTTCCCAATGATTGGGCCATTTCAATTGTGGATAGGCATTCCTTTACATTTTGGAACCAACATTTGAGGCCTTCTTTCTTCATATGTGTATTTTTGTTTGTGATCATTTAGATTACATATATTCCATTACATTTGTCATCCAACATTTGGAGCATTATTTTCTTTTCATGTGTTGATGTTCCATTACATTTAATGCCACAACATGGTCAGCATAATATGTTGGTATATATATGTTCCATTACAGTATATATATATATATATATATATATATATATATATATATATATATATATATATATATATATATATATATATATATATATATATATATATATATATATATATATATATATATATATATATCCACTCCATTTTATACTACTGATATGCATGACCATATGCATGTGAAAAAGATAAATGATTTCTAATATAAGTATTTCAAGATGATCCTGCAATCATATCACATGTCCCCAATCACCATCTCCCACACATATATATGATCAGTGCTTAGATTATGTTAAGATAACAAATCTTCAAACTTTAATGTTCAATCTTCAATCATCTCTACTCTCCTACTTTTTAGCCATCCATATCAATAAAAATCCAAGAAAGGAAAATTCAAAGTTCTTGTTGATACCAATATTATTGTCATAGTCATGTTGACTTTAAGACATTCTGATCCCTCACATAGAGGACTTTAATATGACCATTTAAATATACAGAAGTGGGTTGGGCAGAAAACAGGATGGATATACATAGTATTATTTCTGGGAACTTTCATTGTAATAAAAATATATCTAAATAGCTTATGTTTCAGTACAATTACAAGTATATCTATATAAACAGAGATGAATTTGCCATTTGATGTTGCCAGTAAACTATCAATTACTACAAATTGACAGTTCACTTAAGGCTAAACAAGTTTTTTCTATTAACTGACAATAGCTCCTTTGTTGGATTTTATAAAAGTAAATTGAGATAGTTTTAATTTAAATGTAAGTTGTTAAATGAATTTAAACCCAGAAAGCTAATTTTATAGGTGTGAGTATGTGAAAGAATATTTTCTTGACATTCTGTAAGTAATATTTTAATTTTTTGTAGAGGGTTGTATATGTTGAATTAAATATTTTTATGGATTTTTATTATAATAAAGAATAAATATAAGGAGATTATATCTATGTAATCCCAAATAACTTTTGCCTTTTGATATTGTCAGGAAACTATCACTTATTACTAAATTGATAATTTTCATGAGGATAAACATGTTTTGCCATTAACATATAATAACACTTTTGTTGGGTTATTTATGGAAGTAAAATGAGGTTGTCTTTTTCTTCAAATTCAAGTTGTTAGTTCAATAAAAAGCCCAACAAAAGAGCTAGTACAGGTTAATTAAAAAAAACTTGTTTATTCTCATGATAATTATCAATTAATAAAAATTAATAGTTACCTGGAAACATCAAAAGACTAAAGTTATTTGTAATTATCTGAATATAAGTTCCTTACATGTATTATTTATTATAATAATGCATAAACATATTTAATTATGCGTATATAAAATGTCTTGTATGATTTATTATAAAGACAGAAATGATGGACTCAAGTGATAAAGATTCCTATATTTGTCTTTATCTGAGTAAAGTAAATAAAATATTAATTTGGTCTATTGACTGGGACTATTGTACTTAGTCAATCATCATATAATTTGATCATCATACAATTTGTAGGCAAATGACTGCACTATTTCTTAAATATGTATAAATATATGTGTGAACATTGAGTGATAAATATAAATTCCCATGTAATAAATATAAAATATTTCTCACAGTTTTATATAAATTTCATTAAACAGGTCCATATAAAATGTTTAAAGATAGATTAATAAATAATCATTTTTACAAGCTTTTAAATAACTATTACCCAATGATTTAATTATGTTAATCATAAGTGTGCATAGCCAAGAGATATCATATGCAAATGACTTTAGTCCAGTCAAGGCATAAAATTAACCAATATAGTATCAGTAATCTGTTGACAGGTAATAAATGAAAATCCTCTTATTATCAAAGACTAAGATTTTAAATACACCTTGGTGATAGCAGTTTAATTAAATATTTTGATGCAAAAATGACCAAAAATGTATAAATAAACTTCACTAGGCAAGATATATTCATTTTACAAAGATGAGATCTGATATTAAATATGGATATTTCCTTCAAATATAGAGTGACAGTTTTGCCACTTGAAATTATTTTTGCATAACAGTGACAGATTAAATATATATATATATATATATATATATATATATATATATATATATATATATATATATATATATATATATATATATATATATATATATATTGATTTACAAATAAAGGAAACTTGAAGAGCTTAGCATTTTCCAGACAGTAAAAATCAAAATCTATTAAGCTTAGACTGATTTGCATCTTCAAGATATATGGTTTTTTGTGAGTTGATTTACATAACACTTATAAGATTACTTTTGCAACATTTTTGGATTAACAAATGTATTATTTTTTGTGTATTTACTATATATTGCTGATTATTTTAATTATTTAAAATAAAACAATAAATGTATAAACTTTGATTTTATTAGTACATTTTTAGATTTAAACATAAATTAATAAATTTGACCATAATGTTAATTAAAGAAACTATGACTAGTAATATGACAATGTCCTATGACCATGTTGTTTGACACTGATTGCATTATGTCATTAACAACACTGTTAAGGATCTTATGAGAAATTAAAAAAAAAAAATTAAAACAGTTTTAATATTTTAAAGGAAACTTTTACAAATAAATCAGAGTTTAATATTTTATAAATTGCATTTTAAAAATAAATTTCATTAATATCTCCTATTATAAATTGTAACTTTGTTAATTTTAAAAAAAAAAAAAATAGTTTATAGAGTAAAAATAAAAAAAAAAATTTTACTTAGCGTGTTTTTTTCTGACTATATATGCTTCAATGTCAGTATTAAAATGCCTATATTGCAAATAGATAGATAGATAGATAGATAGATAGATAGATAGATAGATAGATAGATAGATAGATAGATAGATAGATAGATAGATAGATAGATAGATTGATAGATAGATAGATAGATAGATAGACAGACAGACACAGACAGACAGACAGACAGACAGATAGATAGATAGATAGATAGATAGATAGATAGATAGACAGACTGACAGACAGAGAGACAGACAGACAGCCAGACAGATAGATAGATAGATAGATAGATAGATAGATAGATAGATAGATAGATAGATAGATAGATAGATAGATAGATAGATAGATAGATAGATAGATAGATAGATAGATAGATAGATAGATAGATAGATAGATAGATAGATAGATAGCAAAATTTAAATGTGCATGAAACTACATTAAAGTCTTACAAACAATTTTTTTCAATATCCTAATATATAAATTTTATTTTGCTGAGATTACTGAGTCTTTATCACAAAAACATAAAATAATGAAACAGAAGTTAATCTTCTTGTAACAAGATTATGTAATATACATGGTGCCATAACATTAAATGCATGCGTTATTTTGTTGTGTAATTTATATAATAAAACGAAGTATGCTATGATTTTATCATGATAATATTAAAAATGAGTCATTATCAATAAGGCTTTATTTAAATCTACAAATAGTAAAATATGAGATGGCATGGAGAGTTGAGGTTCATGTGAAAGTCTGAGTTCAAATCTCGCATATATATATATATATATATGTAATAAAAATAATAAATTTAATGGTAACAAACTATTATAAATATTCCTTAAATTCGCATAAAAAAAAAAAAAAAAACAAAGCAGAAGCAAACGTCATCAATTCAAATCCCATGAATCTTGTATTTTAATGTTATCAGCTTGTCTATTTATTAAATGCTTTTTATTCCTATTTACAAAAATTGCCTCCTTAATTTTTTTTTATTATGGTTTCTCTCTTCATGAAGAATTTTCACATTTTCTAAATCAAATTTAAATTTATATTCACACATTTTTTCATGATCAAAAAGAACTGAAGGAGAAAACTGATGGTGATTTAATGTCTCCTTCAGTTTTCTTTGATCATGAAAAAACAAGTACATATAAATTTAAATTTATTTTGAAAATGTAAAAATTCTTCATGAAGAGAGAAACCATAGTAAAAAAAAAATAAGGAGGCAATTTTTATAAATAGGAATAAAGTGCATTTAATAAATAGATAAGCTGCTAACATTAAAATACAAGATTCATGGGATTTGAATTGATGGTGCTTGCTTCTGCTTTGTTTTTTTCATTTAGAAGCATTTGAGGCATGTTTAAAAAATTAACCAAAATTACTTCTGTGGATTTAAGGATTGTTTATAATTGTTTTTTACCATTAAATTTATTTTTTTTATTATAAATACAATTTTGTTTTAATTAACAGACATTTTATTTATATTTTTATATATATATATATATATATATATATATATATATATATATATATATATATATATATATATATATATATATATTGCAGGTTCATCCATGTTAAAAAAATTAAATATTGATATATCGACATTTTGACATGATCAAACAAGTCATCCACTGGGTGATAAAAGGTAGAAAGACAGTTGTAGAGGTGCTAGAATCACTGATTTGAAAAAAAAATGTTAAAATTCCACCAATAGCAAAAGTGTTAAATTAAGAGTGATTTTTTTAAAAAAAATCTTTCCAAATAGGAGAAAGTTTGCATGTATCATTTCACTTATTGATACAATCTGGCCTTTTAAGTATCTCAATGGCTTCTCTAATTTTGCACTGATAGAGATTATCACATCTGGATATGATTCTGGTACTAGAAAAATCAATTTTATGACCTGAATCTATAGTATGGAGTGAGAGTGCTGATGATGATGAGTGTTATTTAACTGCATTAGCATGATCATCTATCCTAACACTGATGTGATGATTACTCATACTTATGTAAGAAGGTTTACAATTTTCGCATGAGATTTGATAAACAACATGAGATTCAAGAGGGATTGATTCCTTAGGCTTGGTTATTATATTGCTGATCTTTTGATGAGTAGAAAATGTATCTATATTACAGCATTTTAATATAAATCCAATACAGTTAATTTTATGTAATTTTTTTAGCAAATAAGTTTTTCAAACTTCAGATAAAGTCAGATTCATTTTGTTTGATTGACAGATATATGAGATTCTACAATGTTTAATGTTGTATTTTTACCTTCAAAAATGATTATTCATTAATCGACCTTTTAAGAGTTTATCTTTATCTGTTTAATGATGTTTATTTAAAACTTCCAGAAAGGTTTAATTTCAATCTAAGTCAATTCCTGTTACTCGAGATTTATTTAAGATCTTAAACCCATATAATAAGTGGTGGATATCCACTTATTATCTGAATGTTGCATGACAAGAGATTGCTGATATGGCAGGTGTGATGTGATTTGCACATGACAAGAAATAAGATATGTGTTTTTATAGTTTAATTATATAACAGATTGACAATTATTATTGTTAGCCCTAGTGGCACTATTTGCCAATGTTCACCTTTTAATTTCAGTATAAAATCATTGTTTCTTTACTAAGTTTAATATATTGGCCTTGGATTTCTTAGACATTTAAATTTACAAATAAATGCAGTATAACTTACCTGATCATTAAGATTCTAGCATGTCGCTACATGTTTTGGATTGAACTTACACATCAATCAATAATCTTGAAAAAGTTATGCGAGATCATTTTGATAAGTCAATAGAATAATCTCTCTGAGCATTTTTGCTGTGTAATCAATAATATTATCATGAAAAGTAAGAACAAAAATATAAAATCTACTACTCAAGTGTAATGAAGAAACTCCATGTCTGTAAATATTGTAAAAATGCCTACATTCATTTGATCAATTTTATGTTTGCTGACATTTTCAAAAATTATCAGGATGAAATTAGGTATAATGCAAGTTTCTGTAAATAGAGATTGATAATCTTCCCTTAGTTTTTCACTGCTAAGAAAATTGTTTCTCTTTTAAAAATACATTTTGGTAGATGACAATGTCTATTTATTTGAATGCCAGAGCCTGGAAATGAGGAAAGAATTCTTGATGCTTGAATTTATGTAGAATCCAGTTGTAGTCACCTAAAAGTTTAATGCTGTTTTTGTTTTTGTATTCTAATAAATTAAGGGGAAAAATTAAATGAAATAATTTAAATAAAAATTATAAAAAAATCAAATTTTATTTTACAAAAATATACCATATACCATTGGAAAGGCAATGTAAAGTTAAAAGAATGTATAACTAATGTATACATTGTCCATAGAGTCTGCCTTCAGTTTTAAAATAAAAAGAAGAAAAGGAAACTTCTATAAATAGTGACTCTGTGATATATTGGAATAATCAAGTTAAGCAAGAATTCACTGATTATTTTCTGAAAATAGTGTGAAAATTATATATTAGTCAGATTTTTAAGTCTCGATTAAGTCTTTCAGAAATTATATTTATACAACACTGAAATTATTTTTAATGACATATAACATTAACACAAGTTAGCTTTATATATTGAATATTAAATATACATGAGACAAGATATATTTAACACCTGTCTAATATATAAAATTTATACTCTATTTCCAGCAACATCAAAAATTTTACTTTAAATACTATCTAAGTTTATGGAGAAGGTGAATAGCCTAATTTTTAATTAACATTTATTGATATGGCACGCGCATATATATATATATATATGTGTGTGTGTGTGTGTGTAATAAATTTTAATAGATTTATAGTTATTAGAAACGTAATTAATTTTGTCTGTGTATTTTACGAATAAATTTCAATTATAATCTAATAAATTCAAGTATTAAAATCTGTACTGCAAAATTAAATTGTTACCTAATTAATGATATCTGTCTAAAATACGTTTAAACGAAAAAAAAATGCAGTGTTAGCTAATTACCTATGTGTACATAAAAATAATAGGTTAGACAATGATATTTTATATGTAAAAACATTGGAAATACAACTATACAAGCATTTTTACATCACATAAGACACTTTTCTAAAGGGTAATAGATTATGATTAAATTTGTGATCTAAATATCAACAAATAATTAAGTTTTAAATCATTATATTTGTTTCAAGTGAAGGGAAATATCCAAATAAGAAAAATAAATTTTCACCAAGTTTGTATATATTTTTTAGCTTGAATATAAACCTTTTAATAGTTGATTTATTTGCAGCTAGTATTATCCATATAGTTTCTGGCTTTCTCTAGCTTGGAAGTAAGTTAATTTCACTTATCTACACTTTTTCAGTAATGATAATTATGTTGTTCTTACATATGGTAGAATGCATGATTTATTGCTGCTCTAGTTTTGCTTTCATAAATTCATAAAGATATGAGGAACATAATTAAGAAAATAATATGACTTTGATTTTACATAAAGAACCTCGGGTAACATCATAAAATACTTGGCGTTTTACTAAGACTTACATTTATATATTTTATATTTATCTCTTTTTAAATTAAAATATATACACCCAAAACACTTTCACCAGCATGAATACCATTCCTATCACCCACAGAGGTACAATAAATAACTGAAAAACGAAAATTAGCTTATTTTCAAACTAGACAAACATATAGAATCTGTATGGAAATAGTGTTTGCAAATGAAATAAACTATAAAATCATTTATCTTGTAGTTAAATAAACATAAACAATGATTTGTTAAGATGGACTTCTATTTGTTAAAAAAAATTTTTTTACATGAAGTCAGTATAATAAAAATGGTTCAAAGTATAATTATATGTCAGTATTTAGATTGCAAATTTAATTTCTTTGAATCTAAATCAGAAGAATTTCAAGTTGACATATTTGAAGAAAAAAATAATTTGTTATTTGTAGCAGGAATTTTACTAATAATGACATAATTGATAACAATTAAATAAATGCTTTATAAGGATATATATATATATATATATAAGAACTATTGATAACAATTAAATAAATGCTTTATAAGGATATATATATATATATATATAAGAACTGGTCATTCATAAAAGCAACAGTGCCAGATTATTTCAAAATACAACTAAGATACATCATTATTTTGATTTTGAAGCATCTTTTTATCAGTGCTGTCTCAGATTATAATGTGTTTATAAAATTTAAATTAGTAAAGCAAAGACACATCACATATTTTAATGCATAAAATTTGGTACAATTAATATTATCATAAAATATATATTTTTATAAATAAACAGTTACATATACAACATACATTAACAAGTTTTTATAAAGAATCATTCTTATAAATTCCTATATATTATGTAATTTTTTAATGTTTGTGAAGAAATATTGTAATAAAAGGGAAAAGAATGTCAATATGTAACTAAATATATCAAATTATATCAGCAGTTCCCATAGTGGGAAAAAATATTCCAGTCTATTAGAAGACATTAATATTTTGATGTCAAAATCAAACATCATGATTCTCAGCCATGCTTCAGGCCAAATAGTCAAATACTTACTTATAGGTACTGACAACATATATTAACTCTTTATAGTAAACATATATTGTTAGCTGTTAAATTATAAAAATGCAAACATCTACTTATTCTTTGATTGTTTATGTATAATTAAAGAATGTATATATATATATATATATATATATTCTTTAATTATACATAATTTAATATATATATATATATATATATATATATATATATATATATATTAAAAGAATACTATTCTATAATATTCTTAACACAGCAATAGAACATGTTACATATTTAATGACTGCATATATTTTGGATTTTGCTTTCATACACACATAAATTTTTAATCTGCTTCAATATTTGTTGTCATTAATGATTTTTTTTAAAAAAAGTATGTAATTTCACCCCTCTACCCCAATATAATCATTAAATAAACACTAACTTTTGATGTTACTAAGAAACTATCAAATACTATTAATTAACAATTCCTGAAGCAAAATCAGTTTTTCTCATAATAATCATTTTGTTGGGGATCTTTAAAGCAAAAGAGGTCCAACAAAAAAAGTTCCCACCAAAAGAGTTATTATGAGAAACCTTGCTTTGCCTCAGGAATTGTTAATTGGTAGTAATTGATAGTTTCTTAGTAACAACAAATGTTAATGTGTTTTTCCATTTAATGGTTATTTTCTCCACATTTCTATATAATAATATCCACATAAACATTTTACTTATATATATATATATATATATATATATATCAAAAATGATCAAATTTTAAATTAAAACTTGTTCATAATATATCAAAATACAGTACAATTTACATAAATTATATTATTTTAGAAGTACTTTCGACTATACATTTTGTAGTCTTTATCAACTATGTAACATTTAATAATCAAAATGAGACAACCCTTAACAATACCCATAATTCAATTCAGATTTCCCACAATTCTGTTATCTTAACATTTGATGACTGGCAATTCATTAACATTTGACGATTTCTTGAAATCAACAAAGCCCCTTTTATTTTACGTTTATTATGACAACGTTCAATTTGAATAATTTTTATATTTTCATAGTCAAATTTAAATCCATATTGACAAAATTTATTATGATCAAATATAACAGATGATGAAGGTTTATTTACATCTATTCCAGATTGTTTCTTTTTTTGAATTTTGTTATATAAAAGCTTAAGCTCTTTTATTCTCTTCTCAAATGTACACTTAGATTCACCAATTTATTGTACACCACATCCACATATCAATCTATATATAATAGAATTTTGATTAAACTTTGAATTTTGAATTTTAGAGTCATTAAGTAATCTATTTATGTTATTTGTAGAAAAAAAGCAATATGACACAAAACATTATAAATTCTCCTAATAAACTTGACCTGCTCATCTGATATAAATGGCATTAAAATCCATTTCATTTTGATATTTTTATTTTTAATTTTATTATAGTGTTGATTTCTTTTAAATCTTTTAATAATATTAGTAATAAATTTTTATAATAACCAATTTTCAACAAGTCATTAACAAATATATGTACATTTTTAATTTTATTACTAAAATTAAAAATTAAAAAAATTAAAATTAAAAATGTACATTTATTTGTTAATGACTTGTTGAAAATTGGTTATTATAAAAATGCTATTACTAATATTATTAAAAGATTTAAAAGAAATCAACACTATAATAAAATTAAAATTAAAATATCAAAATGAAATGGATTTCAATGCCATTTATATCACATGATCAGGTCAAGTTTATTAGGAGAATTTATAATGGTTTGTGTCATATTGCTTTTTTCTGTACAAATAACACAAATAGATTACTTAATAACTCTAAAATTCAAAATTCAAAGTTTAATCAAAATTCTATTATATATAGATTGATATGTGGATGTGGTGTACAATACATCGGTGAATCTAAGTGTACATTTGAAAAGAGAATAAAAGAGCATATGCTTTTATATAATAGAATTCAAAAAGAGAAACAGTCTGGAATAGATGTAAATAAAGCTTCATCACCTGTTATATTTGATCATAATAAATCTTGTCAATATGGATTTAAATTTGATTATAAAATTATGAAAATTATTCAAATTGAACGTTGTCATAATAAACGTAAAATAAAAGAGGCTATGTCGATTTCAAAAAATTGTCAAATGTTAATGAATCGCCAGTCATCAAATGTTAAGATAACAGAATTGTGGGAAATCTGAACTGGACTATGGGTATTGTTAAGGGTTGTCTTGTTTTGATTATTCAATGTTATATAGTTGATAAAGACTACAAAATGTATAGTCGAAAGTACTTCTAAAATAATATAATTTATGTAAATGGTACTGTATTTTGATATATATAAATATTGATTTGTATATTACATATATTGTGAAACAAATACAGTTATTAAACTTTATATATATATATATATATATCAAACTTTATATATATATATATATATATACACACATTTAATTTTATGTGTGCATTTTTATGTGCATACATAAATATATATAGTTTAAATTTTTGCCATTTCATATCTTTTAATTAGTTAGGTTATATTGGTTTTTATATTAAACAAAAACCTTTCACATAGAACAAATAACATATAAATAATATCTAATAGATGACTGTGTAAATCAATATTATTTAATCACTTTATAAAAATTGTCATTGTAATAATAGAAAACTAATTCACTTTAAAGCAAAACAACAATTATAATATTCAATACATCATAAATATATAGCATATAGGAATGTATTTAAAATTGTTTAATATTATTATGTCATAATCTACATTTAAAATATTTATAAACAAGTACAATAAATTATAAATTTATGTAATTTAAAAAGATTTATTTATAAAAACAACACTAATTTAGAAAAATAACAATGACATATATATATATATATGATAAACAAAAATGCAAGTTAAAAAACTTGCTAATGCTTGTATTTATGTCCACAGATGGCGTTCTACCAAAAACGCCGATCAAGCGTATGTTTTGTTTACATAAACGTCAGAGTAGTTAGTATTCACTATCTCTAACTATAATTCCACTTTCAGATCATGATTTCAAGCTATTTGCTATCATCAGTGAAAGACAGGAATAAAGAAAGTAGATCTAAATACAAACTCTGAGCGTTTATGAAACAATTTCTATTCAGCTTGCAAGCGTGAATTTTTTAGACACGTAATGTCTTCAAACTCAGCATAGCAAACCAGATAGCTATATGGGTCTGATCTCAGTTCAGCATCACCATATAGTAGAAGCCTCTGCAATCTATATCATTGCAAGAAAGACCTCAAAGGTACATTTATGATAAACAAAAATGCAAGTTAAAAACTTGCTAATGCTTCTATTTATGTCCACAGATGGCGTTCTACCAAAAACGCCCATCAAGCGTATGTTTTGTTTACATAAACGTCAGAGTAGTTAGTATTCACTATCTCTAACTATAATTCCACTTTCAGATCATGATTTCAAGCTATTTGCTATCATCAGTGAAAGACAGGAATAAAGAAACTAGATCTAAATACAAACTCTGAGCGTTTATGAAACAATTTCTATTCAGCTTGCAAGCGTGAATTTTTTAGACACGTAATGTCTTCAAACTCAGCATAGCAAACCAGATAGCTATATGGGTCTGATCTCAGTTCAGCATCACCATATAGTAGAAGCCTCTGCAATCTATATCATTGCAAGAAAGACCTCAAAGGTACATTTATGATAAACAATAATGCAAGTTAAAAAACTTGCTAACGCTGTATTTATGTCCACAGATGGCGTTCTACCAAAAATGCCGATCAAGCTATGTTTTGTTTACATAAACGTCAGAGTAGTTAGTATTCACTATCTCTAACTATAATTCCACTTTCAGATCATGATTTCAAGCTATTTGCTATCATCAGGAAAGAAAAAAAAAAAAAAAAAAAAAATATGTTTTGTTTACATAAACGTCAGAGTAGTTAGTATTCACTATCTCTAACTATAATTCCACTTTCAGATCATGATTTCAAGCTATTTGCTATCATCAGTGAAAGACAGGAATAAAGAAACTAGATCTAAATACAAACTCTGAGCATTTATGAAACAATTTCTATTCAGCTTGCAAGCGTGAATTTTTTAGACATGTAATGTCTTCAAACTCAGCATAGCAAACCAGATAGCTATATGGGTCTGATCTCAGTTCAGCATCACCATATAGTAGAAGCCTCTGCAATCTATATCATTGCAAGAAAGACCTCAAAAAATTCACGCTTGCAAGCTGAATAGAAATTGTTTCATAAACGCTCAGAGTTTGTATTTAGATCTAGTTTCTTTATTCCTGTCTTTCACTGATGATAGCAAATAGCTTAAAATCATGATCTGAAAATGGAATTATAGTTAGAGATAGTGAATACTAACTACTCTGACGTTTATGTAAATAAAACATACGCTTGTTCGGCGTTTTTGGTAGAACGCCATCTGTGGACATAAATACAAGCGTTAGCAAGTTTTTTAACTTGCATTTTTGTTTATCATAAATGTACCTTTGAGGTCTTTCTTGCAATGATATAGATTGCAGAGGCTTCTACTATATGGTGATGCTGAACTGAGATCAGACCCATATAGCTATCTGGTTTGCTATGCTGAGTTTGAAGACATTACGTGTCTAAAAAATTCACGCTTGCAAGCTGAATAGAAATTGTTTCATAAACGCTCAGAGTTTGTATTTAGATCTAGTTTCTTTATTCCTGTCTTTCACTGATGATAGCAAATAGCTTGAAATCATGATCTGAAAGTGGAATTATAGTTAGAGATAGTGAATACTAACTACTCTGACGTTTATGTAAACAAAACATACGCTTGATCGGCGTTTTTGGTAGAACGCCATCTGTGGACATAAATACAAGCGTTAGCAAGTTTTTTAACTTGCATTTTTGTTTATCATAAATGTACCTTTGAAGTCTTTCTTGCAATGATATAGATTGCAGAGGCTTCTACTATATGGTGATGCTGAACTGAGATCAGACCCATATAGCTATCTGGTTTGCTATGTTGAGTTTGAAGACATTACGTGTCTAAAAAATTCACGCTTGCAAGCTGAATAGAAATTGTTTCATAAACGCTCAGAGTTTGTATTTAGATCTAGTTTCTTTATTCCTGTCTTTCACTGATGATAGCAAATAGCTTGAAATCATGATCTGAAAGTGGAATTATAGTTAGAGATAGTGAATACTAACTACTCTGACGTTTATGTAAACAAAACATACGCTTGATCGGCGTTTTTGGTAGAACGCCATCTGTGGACATATATATATATATACAGATAATATCACACTCATTATTATATAATAAAAGATTGTAATTAATTGTTCAATTTTGAATATGTAAATACATAAATAAATAAATAAACAGTGATATCTTGGGACATGTTTGCTATTCCAGAAGCTTTTATAAAAAAATTTTAATCATGCCATAAAAAAAACTATAGTGCTGTTTATTTGGTTTATTGTTATATTGGAAATTGTAGAGATAATTTCTGTCAAGGGTTTTGTTTTAAAATGGATATATAATAAATTTTCTATAAATATATATAGTTTTTTACAGTGCTGAAAATAAATAACTACTATTCAGAGAGAAAGAGGATGATCTTAAGTCCAGGTATCAGAAAATGATACAGAATGTTTTAAATGGAATATATATATATATATATATATATATATATATATATATATATGAAAAACAAGACAAGTTTTGTATACGTAAAAATCTGCTATCGCTTGTATTAATGATCAAAAGATCGTCTAGTTTCTCACTCCTATCCCTTCACTGATGAGAGAAAATCAGCTTGAAATCAGCTCATCTGAGGATGGCGCAAAATGAAAGAGACTGAATATTGACTCTAATGTTTATGTAAACAAATATGCTTGTTTGGAGGTCTTGGTAAAGCTCCATCTATTGATTATATATATATCAAATTGTATAAATTTATCAATTTTTGTATATTATAGTTTACATATATTTATACTAAAATCTCTTATGCATATTATGTTCTTAATTTTATTTTAAATATTTTAAATAAAATATAAATTTAACATTGACTAAATCCATTTACAAATTGTACAATAAAAATTGCTTATAAATAAAAGCAAAAATAATATTCATATTATGTAAAGTCTTACATATTACTTCATAGCAGTCTTTGAATGTAGCTAGAATTCTACAGAGATAAGTATCTTGTTATTAATATTCACAAAGTGTACTGCATAATTCTTTTTAAATTTAAAAAGTATGAGTTATATTAAATATATCTAAGAATAAACTGACACGATTTCAATTACCAATGCATGAGTAAGTAATAAATGCATGATGTCTTCAATGATAATTATTTTTCTGATTGGTATATTTCTTAGCTTATAAATTAAAAAGCAGCAAACAAAATAAATTGTTTTGATGTATGTTGATATTTATTGAAAATGTAGTGAATATTTTAAATGTAATAAAAAAGTCTATAATAATTTTAATTTTTTAAGAATCTTAGTAGCTAATTATTATAGAGTTAATTTCTTTCTAAATATTGAGATGTGAGAAAAACTGTGTCAAATGAATGAATGAATAATTAAATGTTTTGTCATTAAAAAGATGATATGATATAATGATAAGCACTAAGCAGCAATACACAAATGATTAGTTTTTGACTATACTATTTTATTATTGAACTTAACTGTGCAAAATTGTCACATCAGTGATAAGCCATAATAAGCTATCTGGGAGTTTATTAAAATTTTGGTCACTGTAAATGATAGAAAGAGGACATGGACATTTTACTCCCAAATCTATAAATCTATCACTGCTCTAAACAATGTTGATCACCATCAATAATGATCCAGTTATCATTTAGTTGGCTAGTTATTTCCATGAGACTTCTATCAGAAACGATAAATCAAATTCCTAAAATATGAAAATGATTAAAAACATAGTTTAGGTACAATAAAGCTCAGTAAAAAGGTTTATACTATATAATATCAACTTCTATTAGAAAGTGCTAACATTTGATGAATGATAATGATATAAATTTTTAACTGCATCTTATTAATAACTTATACAATACTGGGATATATTTTCACTATATATATATAAATTTTTAACTGCATCTTATTAATAACTTATACAATACTGGGGTATATATATTGTATCAGTCGAAAAGACCCACCATCTAAACTGCAAGTCAGATTCAAACTCAGCTGAATCAAACTGAATTCAAACCCAACTCAACAGCTCAGATTAGTAGAAATCTAAATCGACAGCACAGTGCTATGTGCCAAGAAACTAGCTCAATGGTTGGTGAGGATCAGAGACCCCTGAACTGACATTAATATCTGATAATAAACTAACTAAGATTAAAATCGAATCATATGTATATTTTTGGGTTGCCAGCCAAGATAGTGATTATTAAATTATGAAGGAATTAAGCACTAAGGAACCAAGTGTATTTAGAAAATATTTAATAATAATAATTTGTTTTGTTTGAATTTTAAATAATGATTATATTAATTACCTCTAGCCTTTAACAGAATTTATAATAATAATAAAAGTGGCGGTCCTTGTTATATGCCAACAAGTATTACGCAATATTTGAAAGTCTATTTCTATGCCCCCCCCCCACAAGAAATAAAAGGCAGATAAAGGTATTCATTAGTAAATAAATTTATTACTCTAATTTTATACAAAAGAATGTGACATTTATTTTCACATTCGTAAATCCATTCATGAAGAGCAAGATACGTATTTTAGGGCATAACTTTAATCTTTATTAGAAAACTTATTTTGAGATATAATGGAGAATTTGTTGGACTTTAATTTAAATCACTTCATCATGAATTATGAGCATCGGAGTGGGCTTTACTGGAACAGAGAGGTAACGGTGCTGACAAATTATGAGCTATAAAATGAAATTGAAGACGATAGCTAGTCGATAATTGAGGTCCTATGGCAGCTTGCATCTGACAAGTATTATGCCCTTTGACTAATATGAACAGGAGAGGAAGTGCTTTCTTCCTCGATAATTTAAAATAACAGAAATATTATCACCGACCAGCCTAACGGTGTGGAAGATTGCCCTACGTCAGCAATGTTGAAGATGATGACTTACTAGTCACCTTTTGAGAACTAAAACCCAATTATAGAATGCTCTACATGATGACTTGATCAAATGAATTAAAGTCAAATGAGCTTTTAAGTAAAACTATTTTAAAGTATTTGTAAATCATATTAATTATGCCCCAATCATCATGCCATCCTGAATCTTAATAGAAAATAACAAAGTGGAATTAGAATATATTTATTTTATTCCTTTATTGGCCCTTTGCAAAAAACATTTTAAGATTATATTTGAATAATAAAAAACTAGAAAATAGCGGTGGCATAGATTAAAAATGGAGCTAATAATTTATTATTAGCCAATGATAAAAATAACAATCATTAATAATTTCTTTCAACTCGATGATTGATAAAACTGTATAAATCTAGTTCTAATGGGTGAGAATTATTATCAGATTTAATATTATATTTTCTATGTAAGGCAAATAGAACAAGGGAGTTTATCGAGTTGAAAGATTATTGGCATATAATTAAAGTAAAAACATTAATAAATTACACAAATATTTATATATATAATATAATAAATGAACCACCAAGTAAGAAAAGAGAAAGTTAAAGACTGGAAGTTGAGAGAATTACGATATAATAGCATAAATAAAAGTAAGTTTACACAGGGATTATGACATTTATAGAATGAAATGAGCTCTTAAAGGGAGTGTAAAGTAAAGTTCGGAACTGGCCAGAAAGTTTAAGGTTCATTATGGAAATATATTACCCATTTCTTCTGGGCTTGATCTTTAGGTTACATGTCCAAGTTGGTAAAAATGTAGGCATGCATTTAGTCGATTACTTGAACAGTATTTTAATGAATTTTCACAATTTTAGAAGCATGATTGGTCCGGAAAAGATTCAGCAGCTTCATTGAAGATTTTTAGGGGACTTCAGGAACCGCAGCCAGATTCCTGATGTTTTAGACCTTCACCATGATCGAAACACTATTTAAACTTATGATTTTTAAACGCATAGAGTTCCATGTGCTTCTCTACAACAATGATTGATTTTTCTTTTCCAAACTTTTCAGAGCTATATATATCTGTCCTCTGATGCCTTCAGGCTAGTGCTTCTTTCATTATCAATGTTTTTAGATTTACTGGTTGTTTTTAGATACATTCCTTCGATAAGGCTTTCAAACTCATTAACTTGAATTCATTTTCTAATTAGAAAATAAATTCTTAAAATCAGAAAATTATTTTAATTAGGAAATCCTTATTTTTTTTTCTAATTGATAAAACTAACTGTTATTTTTGGAAAGGGAAAATCTAAAAGCTTATCGAAAGAATGTAGCTTTTAATCAATAAATCTTTAACAAATTATTTAAAAATAAAATCAAACATTCCCCATGCAATGAAACTTTTAAACAATTATATATATTTAAATATTTACAAACATATATGCACAATCCTTGCAGTTGTAATATATATAAATTCATGAATAATTTTATCATGAATTTATTAATAGAATTGATCAATTTAAATTTGAAGGAATTAATTTTAATACACATTTATAAAATGTTATTCTTTATGGAAATTAGCATAAATTGAATGTATAAAGTCCCTCTGCATTGGAAATTTAAGGTTAGTACTAGGGTTTGAAGTGGGCTTATAGCTAGATGTCATGAAGCTAGGATCGAACTCAGATCTGACTGCTTCAATATATATTGTCACACACAGCAAGCTAGATAAATCAATAGATGCCATAAGGCTTGTGCATAAAATTCCTATCTAGTACCTACTCATGCAATATCCCCATACTAGTTTCTGGATTATGGCCTTCATCAGTGAGAAGCCTAGGATCTGAGAGCACTGCATCTAGATCTTAGGATCTAATGCAACCCTCCAGAAAACATCTTTTATCTCCATTTAACAACAAAACAATGAGACTTAAACCAAAAACACCTTAATGTTAGATGCAGTGCTCTCAGATCCAAGGCACCTCACTGATGAAGGCCATAAGCCAGAAACTAGTCTGGGGATATTGGATGAGTAGACATTAGATGGGGATTTTATGCACAAGCCTTCTGGCTTCCATTGATTACTCTAGCTTGCTGTGTGTGGTAATATATATATATATATATATATATATATATATATATGGTGAGTTTTGCCTGTTTTAACAACAGTTATACACAAACATAAGAGGAGGTGGTCATGTGATGTTTATTGGGATAGATTTTGTAACAAATAATCTATTAAATACCAACAATAGTTTAAAATTGAAAATAAATAATAAATTATACTTTTATTCCTTGAGAAATCTTATGACATCCAACATCATAGTGACAAGATGGGAACAGTATTGTTGAAGCATTATCTGGAAAGCATCATTCTTTAAATAATCATTTTTAAATTTCTACAGTTTGGTTCCTAAATACTTTTTTAATTTAAAATAAGATGATGAGTGTTTTACATCCCATGTACCAATTTTTTTCATTATATGCCACTCCAACTTTTAAGCTTCTATTCGTTTTTTCTATAAAATGCAGTATATTATATATAAATAGTATTGAATATTTTTTTTCTTAAGATAATAAAATACAATAAAAATACAAGTTTAGATATGTTTTTTTTTTAAAAAAAATGAGTTTTCTGCGTGTATTTAGGACATTATCTCTATCTTTTTTCTACTTTTTATTGATGAATAAAATTTTTATGAAAAATAAAACTGGAATACTTATAAAAAATAAATTATTATAAAATGAGAGGCCTGACTCTGTTTTGGCTTAGTCCATAAAATTAGACAAGTGTAAAATATCTATTTATAGAATGAATTTTGAATATGTTGTATGATTCAGAATTTAAACTTTTTATATACTTTCTTTTTATTTGAGTACTAATAAAATTTGTTCTGTGATTACATTAATTTCTTACAAAAGCTAACAGTACTTTTAATTTTTGTAATCAGAGATTCAATGTTCAAAAATTACTTCATGTACCAAATTTTATGCATACACATGTTAAAGATCCATTCAGGGCAAGAATCTCTTGAGAATTTTTTTATAAAATTTTATAAAGAGATCAACAGACTTTTATTAAAAGACTACCAAATAATGAAAGTTAATAGATTTTATTTTTTGTTTTAATCTTTAGCTAAGATTTATTACATACATGCTTACTAAACAATAATTGAATAGCTTAATGGATATTCTTAGATCTTAACTTTCCATGAAATTGAAATGATATCTAAGTTTTAAATGAATTTGAATTCTAGGGTATGGCATGGATGGAAAATGTTCTTATTATTATATTACAAGGCTTTTATATATATATATATATATATATATATATATATATATATATATATATATATATATATATATATATATAAAGAGGCAAGGGAAAAAAAACAATGAAAAATGTAAAGATGTAAAGAATTAAGGGGGTTTTCGTTGTATCTGGTTTAGTTCTCAATTTTGTTTGATTGGTAGAGATTTCCTCTGGATATGTCTGGTAGAAAATTTTTATGTATCTAGATGGGGGAGGTGATGATGATGAGGGTTAACGATTGCTTTCTCTGTGATTCTGTGGTTTTTTATGAGATTTGATAGAATGAATTGAGGGATTGATCTGTTGGTTATTTATTGGATTTTTGTGGAGAAAATGGTCTTATTATGTTTTTATAGTGTACTGTTGTGTTTTTTAATATGGACCAATTATATGATTATCATCTTTTGTTTTATTGTATTGTTGAATAGTTTTTAAATTTGTATTATATTGTAATAAAACACTATAATATGTTTTTCTTTTCAGAGGGTCTTGGGTTATTAGAGTTTTGGTCAGAATTCTGAGTGGGTGTGATGAGAATGGAAATGAAATATCTGTCGGGTGTCTTCTGTAAGAAAAAGATAACTTTGGGTTCTGGGTAGAACATCAAGAAAAGGGGTTTTCATCAGATCTGTCTCCATTGAAATTTAATATGAGGAGATATTATTTAAATGTAGAAAAATCATCTAATGTTTTTATGTGAATGACAAAAGGTCTCTATGATCTGAGAAATGAGAGGTTTTAAAGATGATGATTCTAAAGCAGAGTTTCTATATATTCCATGAATAAATCAGCTATTACTCCTGAGATAGGTGGATAGGAGTAATAGGGATGGAAGATTAAGAAAGTTTTTGGTTCTATGGGCTCACCTATCTCAGGAGTAATAGTGATTTATTATGGAATATATAAAATCGTGTAGAATCATCATCTTTAAAACCTCTATTTGGTAGATAATAGATGAATTTTGTATATGGAACATGGAAAAATAATTAGATGTTTTTTCTTACATTTAAATAATATGATCCTCATATTAAATTTAAATGGAGACAGAGTTGATGAAAACTCCTTTTTGATGTTCTAGTCACCAGAACACCAAATATTTATCTTTTCTATTTAAGAAAGGATAAAAAGAAGTTTTAATTTCATTCTATCATCCAACTCAGATAGTTTCTGTAGAAAACTCTTTAAATAGAGATTAACTCAGATGAAATCTGAAAGAAGAAATAAATCATATTAATAGTGTTTTATTAGAAATAGTTATAATTAAAATTTATAAAAAAATATTTCAAGAAAATAGACAAAATAGGAAACAAAAAGATGATAAGTCATATTAGGATTTGTGTTCCTATGAAAGGAATACAGAAGTATGGATATATTAAAAGTATAATATAGATACACATTTTGTATCAAAAGATCAGCAATATAATAACAACAAAGATTCAATCCCTCTTGAATCTCATGGTGTCTATAAATCTCATGTAAAATTGTAAATCTACATAGGTATGAGTAATGTGATCAGTGTTAGGAGAGATGAGATTATTTAAAACTCATCATCATAGTCTCTCCTATATAGATTAGGTATAAAATAGTTTTTTAGTAGGATCATATAGATGTGATAATTTAAATGAAAATCAGAGAAATTGAGATATAAAAGGAGATTTTCAATAAGGAGATGATGAATCTCTATTTGGAAGATTTTTAAAAAAATTCTTAAATTTAAATTTTTGTATTGGTGGGATTTTAATGTTATTAAATGTATATTTATATTGTGGATTGTGAATATGATTGTTAAAGTTTTGTGATGTATTAACATATATATATATATATATATATATATATGAAAGCTATAAGATAGAAAAAACTAGTCTGATTATATTGGATGAGTAGGCACTAAGTAGAAATTTTGATGCACTAACTTTTAATGATTACTAAGGCTTCCACTAGGTGGCAATATTATACTGAGCAGGTGGTTAATGTATTGATTTGTGATATAGTTACTTCTTTACCAAGTCTTCATAGATCAAATTGACAAAATTAAATTTATCATATACAAGTGATCAAATACATAGCACATGATAAACTATCAAACATATGTAATTAAATTTTTATACATATATAAATAAAAAATACTGAATATAAGTGTAATTTAATGTAAGTAAAAAGCTCTTAAATTAAAACCACATTCACCAAAAAAATGTATAAAAGGAGAAATTTCAATGAGTATGATTTATATTCTTCAAAAATATAGTGTATATACTTAAGTATAGTAATGAATATTACAAAAATGCATTTCTAATATAAAATTTATTAATAGTTTGATAGATATTCCTATTTTGTTGTTTCTACTCTGAACTCATTAATTCTAATATATAAATTCTTAAGTTAATATTTTAAAATCTTTTTTTTTATTTTATAAAACCTTTATTTTCCACATCTGCATAATTGAATGGTTGGAAAGTAGGTGAAGGATTAGAATAATGTACTATATACATGGATTATAAATTTATTAAATGCACATTGATTACGTAAGTAATATTTACTGAGACTATAACCTCGATAATAAGCATATAAAAAACGATAGTAGGGACCTCTTTAGAGGTCCCTACTATCGCATTTTATACACATATTATCGAGGTTATAGCCTCAGTAAATATTACTTATATACATGGATGTGAAAAATAGTTCATGAAATAAAACATGATCTACAAAGGAAAATTATGTTTAGGATTTTTATGTTGTGATACATTTATTTATTTTAGCTAATAGATAAGTATATGATCTGTCATTGTTAAATGCCTATATAATGAGTCAATATGATACTGACAACGTATTTACTTTGATTTATTGTTGATGTATATGAAATTACTTATGACAATAACAAATACCAGTCATTTCTTTACAAAATTAGTCATAGTATATTGGAAGTTGTAAATGAGTACCATTCAAGATTGATAGTTATATATACACATTTGTATGTATTTGAATATATATATATTATAACGTTTTCCATTTTGCTAGGCCTCTACACGCTAATATAAACTGTGCGTGAGTTAATCAAGCTATGTCAAAAAAGAAGAAAGTTGTATTTCTATCCTAAAAACACAGCTATATTTCCTGATCAACTCGGCCTAGTAATTGTTGAGAATTATGCTATCGACAAGATCAGCTTTTAATTTATTTGATAGGTGTCAGAGTTCTGACAAGAACTCACTGAAACCGTCACATAACACCTCGCAAATTAAAAAGAGAAAAAAATGTTTTTAAACTAGTCG
Organism: Epiperipatus broadwayi; assembly: GCA_028023455.1. Lineage (NCBI taxonomy): Eukaryota > Metazoa > Onychophora > Udeonychophora > Euonychophora > Peripatidae > Epiperipatus > Epiperipatus broadwayi. Next base: position 131,110 of record JAQFVV010000517.1, read on the forward strand.
GTATTGCATCATTCCATAATGAGAATTATTTTCTCCTTTTTGATTATTATTCCTGGGCTTGTTTAAACATATTGGCAAAGTAAATTCCGTTTTAAATATTAAACTAATAATAAATTTAATACTAAAAAAATAATAACTATTATTAATAACGGACAAATGAAAATTGATATTAGAAATATTTTTATTATTATAACAGATTAAAAATCTGTTTAAGTTAAAATGAGAATTCCTAATCAAATAAATCAGAGAGAACACATATTAATTCAAATATGATGCAATCAATAAAATAAAATAATTAATTAAAAAGTTCTGGTATAAACAAAAGTCTCTTGTACAGAAAAAATGAAAGTCTCTATCGGGATTATTTTAAGACTTGTTTGCAAACACTTAATTTTGTCACAATCAGGAATAAGTAGTCTTAACTTACCGGTAAGTTTTGTGACTTCACGAAGGCTGTAGATAACTATGCATAGTTTTTCAGGGTTGAATTGAGCTCATAGCCTTTGATTATTAGTTGATCTTGGTGCTGGTTCCATAAGCTAGTCGCGTAAGCTTCTCAGGTGTCCATAGGTAATGATGTCATCTAAAGCTCCAGTCTACTCTCATATGAATAACTTTTTCATCGTAGAGTGGTCTGGATTCTCTAATCCAAAACCAACCAAAAAAATATCAGCTAAACCAAGACGTTCCTCCAACCGAATCCCTCCTTTTTATACTAGAGGTCCAGTTGTCGGACTTCTGCGCATGCTAATATCATGGCGTTTTGTGTTTATAATCTTATACAGTCTTTATCATTTTTCAATTACTAAGTTCTCATTTTTTTTATCAAGTTTTCAGCCATGTTTAATTAGCTAAAATATTTTTCTTTTAGCTTATCTTTTTACTTGCTTTTGGAATTCTTTTGTTCTCTCTAATTCTACTTTTATTTCCAGTTAAGTAAAAAAAAAATATGAAAAAAAAATTTAACTTTCATTGTACGTTATTTTTTTTTTAAAAAAAAATTATAGTCAAAAAAAATAATCTAAATTTACTTTTTTTTTTTTTTTAGCTTTTACCAAATGCCAATATATTTGCAACGTATATAAATAAACGTTACAATATATATATATATATTTTGTGACCTTTTATTTAGGTCACTGAATTAAATAATCCAAAATTTTAAATGATGATATATTTGGGATTAAAATCTTAACAAGTGGCTTTCAATAGAGATTGTTTTGAATGAACTGGGAAATTTGCATTGAGTGGAGATGAGATTTCAAACCCAGTCTAGTCTCTGACTAGACTAAAATAACAATTCAAAATATTGTTATTAATTGGGAGATAAATATATTGTTATTTTATTGTTGTTGAATAGCAATAATAAAATAAATAAATAATTAAATCAAATTTATAAATCTTGTAAAACTAATTGTTATAGTAAATTACTTAAGCATATTTTTTTTAGTACTGAACTAGAGCTGCCTTAAATAAAAATGGGTAGTTATCAAAAATGAAGACAGAGGGGGTAATATTAATTATGCATACCAAAAGTATTGGCCAATTCACTCTCACAATGCATCAGGAAAACAAGCTATATATTGTCTAAACCAGTTGTAGGGTGTGTGTGGACTAACTAAGAAAAATGAACTAAGCAACTACAGACCTCAATGCTGATTTAAAATAAGGAGGAAAAAAAATTAAAAATCATAAAATTCTGAAATGTAATTGAATGGAATTATAATATCTTGCTATCTAAAAATGTCGGAATAGAAAATCTAAAGACCTTGCTATCATTTTAAGCCATTTCCATGACTGCATATTTCCTAGGATTCATACTGGAGAAGGAAATGAAAACTATGTGAATAATTCTTTATTTAAATAAGTATTGCTTCAAACCCAGGAAAATTCAAGAAAAAGTAAGCCTTTGCTTTTATGTTCATGTATATTTTAAAAATATCTTCCTTGAAAATAATGCACAAATTATTTATAAGTAAACCAAGAAGTTGATAATGTTTGTATTTCACACATCATTCTTATTATTCAGCAGAGCAATATTGTGTTTGTAAATTAAAATATCAAGAAAAAAAAATAATTCAAGATAATTTTGAAAACAAGTTTTATGTATGATATATATAGTAAATAAATTTAAAAGTCATTTTTGAATCATTTAAGTTTTAATAAAGTAAAAATAAAAATAATTGCGTGATTTTATTCTCTATATTGTCTGCTAACTTTTATAGTGGGAACCTATGTAATGAAAGAAATAATCAATTACCAATTAACTAAAATGCTAAATATGTCATAGTGATAATTGGTTAAATTTTTTCTAATAATGAAATCACCTCATACTTTGCCGATAAGAATGGAATGAAATAAATGTTTACTTTAAAAATTTTATTGGGAAAATATACGTCATCGTAATAGTAGTTTAAAAATGTTTACAATGCTCAGATTAATTAAAGTTGTTACACATTACTGTTCAGAGGGAAAACCAAACCAATAAATAACTTTAAAAAAAATACATTAAGTGTAATAAAATTCTATTAATTTCCAATGATAATTTATCTGGATTTTAAATGTAAATAAATGATTCTTGTTATACTTCATTTGAAATGCTTACAGAATAAATCAATAAAGGTCTTGAAAAAGTTCGTTTTTGAAGATTACAATGACTTAAAGAATTATTCAAGAAAATTATCTCCAGAAAAATGAATAAACTGATTTTAATTGGGATACACTGAAAGACCTTTGGATATTGCCTTGTTATATAAGCATTAAACAGGATAATAAAATATATACACATTATCTGGGATGTTTTCTCATCACAATATTAAGTCTTATTTTAACTTACAACAATGGAATAACTTGGAAGAATCGTATAAAATTTAATGGATAAAAGTGTACTCTTATTTTTCTTTATTATTGCTATGTTATGTATACTACTTACGTAAGGTGTTGTTTGGAAATTTTGTTTTTAAAACATATATGATTTATTGTGGCATGACAAATATATATATCGGGTTATATATATATATATATATTGGGTTAAAGAAAAAAGAAAAAGATGTGTAAAATATATACATTTATTTTATGTATTTTTTTTTTTTTAGTTAAGGGAAGCCCAGAAATTATATATATATATATATATATATATGTCATTTATCTAGAGAAAGTGATAAAAATATTTACTTCTCTCATATTTTAAAACTAATTTGAATGTATATTATTAAAGAAGTGAATATGCAGATATTTTATCAAATATATGCTGTATACTAGAATGACAGATTATTTTCTTATATAAAAGAAAATTTGATATAAACCTTTTTCATTTCTTAATTTTGTATGGGAATGAACTTGTCCACTTTGAATACAAATGCAGGTTTGATCTTTATTGCTTAAATACATTGTGCTCTCTCTAATAAAAGGATAGTTGTCATTTTAAATGATTAATGATCATTGGGCATGTATATTTTGGTGGGTCTGTTGATACATTAAGGGTCCTGCAGTGTAAAATGGAGTATGTATATCTCCACTGTTATTGTTGGTATTGTTTTATCTTGCTATAATTTGAGAATGATTAGTGACAGTTTTTAGCTGATAGGATGTACCAATAGAATGGCATCCTATATATTAATATTAATATGGAGCATAGGCTGATAGAGTGTCACCTATTGCTGATTTCATGAGAGAAAAGATTGGTAAAGGCAAAGTAGTAATTAATGCTTATATGCATAAATAATCCTAGAAAAAAAGGATATCCATGGTTTGAATTCTATTTTTTTTACTGTGATGAGGCAAGGCCCACACATGCATATACCCATTAAGAGGTAGTAGAATCAACCAGATTATTACACAACTGTCATGTTGTTTTTATAAAGACGCCCTCTTTAGTGTTAAATTCCTCATGATGATCTAGAGTTAGTTTTTCCACCATGTATGGTGAAGTATAATAGGTCAAAATCATATAGCAAGTATAGAAACAATGTTAAAGTTAGGAACACTGATCTAGCATAGTGTTTTCTTAATTGAAATAGTGTTTATGATGTTGTGTGATCATCATCAGTAATAGACATACCAAACCCAGATCTATTTGTAATTGTAGAATTTTAAATGTAAAGTAAGAGATGCACATTGACAGCATGGATTCATCTTCATCAAATAATGAATTGACAATAGATTGGGAAGATCTGTTGAGTATTCAACAATTAAGTGTGAACATAGGTAATGTTAGTGAGATCTAGGTATATTTGACTTTTGATGTCTATTCTTATTTTAATGCCTAAACTCATTCATTTCAAATTTAAATAAGTTAGTAATTGCACAGAATATGATAATTGCCCTTATCATATTCTGATAAAAGAAAGGGCTTTAGGGGAATGCAATACTTTAAAATTTTTTCTGAATTCTAAATTTATACTTGGTGCATACCCTAAAGTTCTAAGTATACTGCTAGTTATAAATTTAAGTGCTAGTCAGCTTAAATAAGTTTTATTATCTTATTCTTTAAAATATGCCAAAGAGTAACAAATGATATTTTGAATATTATTTTCTAAGCAGGTTATATCATTTAATGAGTATATGGTCAAGGCAATACTAAGTATTTGTCCCATCCATAAGTTCTTTTAATTTATTAGTTTTATTTCATGCCATATCTGTGAATTAAAAAATTGTAAATATTGTAAATAAAGTTTGTTGTATTTAAAATTTTATTTAGTTGCATGTAATCTTATTGCTAATTACCACATATATAGACTATTATTGTTAGTGCTATCAACCTATCAGAAGATTATAAATTGAAATCATTATCAACCAAAATAGCACTATCCACTATATTGTGCTATATCATAATAATGTTGGGAAGCCTTATAATTTATTGGTACATCTAATGCATCATCACACAATAATTGAAATGTTAATAATTTAGAGTACAGATTATTTCAAGTAATAGATTAAAAGATAAGTATAATATTGATTTGATTGACTTAGTTAAACCCACAGAGCTATAATTCACTGATCTTGATCACATAATTAGTTGAGAAAGAGAATTTGGTAAGTTATTGTATTTATTTATTAAAAAGTCATTCCCAGTTGTAAATTTTAAAGTTTATGTTACTTATAAAGTTTATGTGTAACTGCTAAATATAGTTCTTAATTTGAGTTTATATTGAGAGCTGTTTTGTGCATTATGTTTGAGTAGTGGTAAAATCCCTCTTACTGACCAAAATATATGCTGTATAACAATTTATAGTGTTAGAACCCTGAGAAGAATTAATTGTTAAGTTTCAAGATAGAATTTAAATTGGTAGTAAATTTTATTGCTAGTAAATTATTATAGTTGGACTTGAAATAGATTGCTTTCACTGTTTTATGAAGGTCAACCAAACTTTAAGGTAGAAATTACTTCTTTTGTTATAAAATGTATAGTGTGTTTTAACTTCATGATAAATATTCTGGTTGTGTCAAGCTTGAAATTGCTATTTTTATTTAGCTTATTTTTTTTTTTACCATTTAATACCATATTAGGTCATAGTTTAAGTTTTCAGTCTCCATTATTAACATTGTTCTTCAATTTCATCTTGATCCATTTTATTTATTTATTCATTCTCATTGGACATTAATTCAATTATTATAATTGATTGATCATACATTAACATTTATTCTTTTATCATCTCAACTATTCATTAACTCTTATTCTATCATCATCTTAATCATTCATTATTCTCATACATTTTCGTTCTTTTCTCTTAATTCTTAGACTCATTTCATTTCACTGTTTAATGATTACTTCTTTCCATTATCCATTTAGTCATTTACATTATAATTTAATCATTATTTCATTTATGGGTTTAAGTTTGTAATCATTCCAGAGATACAATTAGTAGGTATTTATTAATTTGCTGAATATCAAATTTAACTGATCTTATTTTGTTTGTGTGGATTTCAAAGCTGGTTTGAGCAGAAGTTTTTTATCTTTATTAGTTGCCTTGTGATCTTCTTTAGATAGACAGTTTCATGCTGGTTTTATTCAATCCATGAATCATTTCGTTAGTTTTACATTTTCATGTCTTTATGTTCATATTCTGGATAATGAGAGTATGATAAGTTGCATAAAAGAATTTAATCACTAAAATGTATGGTATGAATCGTTGGTGACCAGTTAGATCAGGAAGCTAGGTTACAGTGGTGATTATGGTGCTTAAAACATGTGGTATGATTCATTCATATTACAGTGATCTGGGAGAAAGTTACTATATATTATAATGATCCGGAGAAATTGGCTTAATGTGATCTGCACTACAGCGTGCCATCTAGGCGTTTGAACCTAGAAAAAATTATAAAGTAGGCAGATACGTAAGTCAAAAAAAACTTTTTTTTTAATTTTAATAAATATATTTTGATATCCGGTCATTAGCCCAAGTCACTAGCTCATTGGAATAGCAGAGATTTATATTCATAAAAAAAATTCTTATCTAAGAATAATTTAAAAAAAGAATAAAATAAGCCACTGCAAGTAATTAACATACAAACATTTATTTACGCACATATATATATAGGTGGGGTGATTTTAAATGTAAGATCGTATATTCGTGAGTCAAAAAATTAAAACAAAAAAAAAAAAACGAGTAATCAAAATAGATTTTTTAAAATAAAATTGAAGTTAAATTTTTTTAGATTTTAACATTAATATTTTTATTATTTTTAAATTCTATTTTAAATAGATCGACAGATGGATATAAATTTATTTTGATGTCGAGATAGATAGTCTAATAGTTTTTTTTCCTTAAAACTATCAAAACATTCATTCAATCTCAGACTAAAGTTTGTGCACATTGTATATAGTGCAATCAATAATAGAAGATGTAAAATCAGGAATGGATTGGGGTGATTATTTGAAGGAAATGTAGGTCTAGATCAGGAAAGTTGTCTGATAAGGAATCATGTATATATTTTTAAAGGTGTCGATGGGGAAAGTTCTGATCTTTAAATCCCTGTCCATAGAGTAGGAGGGGTCAATGGTGAGGAAATAATCTGTGAATTTTCAATGATATGTGTCTTTGGGGCATGTCAGTTGGGACTTGCTGTTAAAACATTAATTATATCTTTATCTCTCACTAACTACACAACCACAAAACAAATATGAAATTAAATCCTTTAAATTAAAATAAGGAATTTAAACATAGTTTAATATTTATCCATCAGATCTAAACTTTAAATTTAATACATTTTAGTTAAAAATAATAACACAAAAAAAATAACTGAAATGATTGTAAACATCTACATAAAAAATATCAATAATTGAATTTGATTCTTTAAGTCAGATAAGAGCTTATTTTCAGTTATTAATTACTTGAATTTTAGGAAAGTTATTAGATAGATAAATAGTTCATATTACGGATTTAATAGATTGAGAAGTCCATCTTCGTGATCACTTTCGTAGATTTTGTCCTCTTGAAATAAATGATTTGATGCATTTGGTCAGGAACTGTCATCCAGAGGCTCAGTGGTTGTCGGAAAATTAAATTTATTGAATTAATGTGAAAATCTGCAATATAGCTATTATAATGATCTATTCGAGTCAGCTCTAAGATAACAATTATCAAATAATTTGGTTTTATATTTTATTAGTCTCTTATCATGAGATCTTAAGATTCAATGAGCAAGATTATAATCCATTCGTGTTTCAGTTACGTCGTGTGTATTTTCGTGTCCCCATTGGTCATTTAATTCTTGTATTCTCTTATCTGACATTTAATTTATTTTACATGCCTCAGAGGTAGTTTGTTTTGAAAATCATTTAATTAATAAGAAATCATTTATTCTCTAAGACTATAGAAATCAACATTATTTCTATTTTAAAATATCAATCTTTATATCTTTACTTTTACAAAAAAAATTATTCAAATATTTTTATTTTTAAAATTTAAAGTGTATCATGATCTATATATATTAAAATTTTAAATGAGTTGTTTTTTTTTTTTTAATAAATCAATTTTATTTAGATCTTTATTTATAAAAAATGTGGTATATTTAAATATATATAATTTAACATTATTATTTTAGTATATTTATTTTAGATTTTAATTTGATTTTATAATTTAAATTTACAATTTAATTTTTATAATATTATAAGTTTACATTTTAATTAAGTTCGCACAGATTTGTTTAAAAATGTTGAGTATAGATCGGTTACATAGATTCCACGGTCAAAAACATTTCAAAATAAACATAAATGATCAAAATACAAAATCATTGATACCATCAATTGCAGAGGGAAATTTATAAGTAACCCAATAGCATTCATCATAAGATTCTTGCATTAACACCAATAACTTAAAAGACATCTGAATAAATACATTTTAGATATTCACCATAAGGTATCAGTATTTACTGAATGTCTATATATATTTTGATTGAATATGAAAACCAAAAACATAATCAACCGGTAACGAATTCATGCAAGCGTCTATACCCAACTTAAATTTAATGCATCTTTATTTAGAGTGTTGAGTATGAATAGACTACACAGATTTGCATTTGAAAAGAAAATATTCAATCCTTGTTTAATATTAGGCCAAAAATTCACAGTCAAACCAAACTTCAATCCATCTGACATATCGATGTGTTCAATGTAATATGAATATGGCAGCACAATTAGGTTAAGAGAAGAAACTGCTTCTCGTCAGATAGGAATATTACATCTATCTGACAATGAGAGCGATAAAAAAAACTCCAAAGAAGGAACTGTTGTCTCCATCTTATAATTCCTCCCATAGGCAAAACAAGTGTGTGTGGCATATAATAGCGATTCTGCCCATAGCGAATCTTGTACTATATCTACTAATTACACCAATATATCCAATCCATTGACCTAATTCAACTACGAAATGAATAACCTAAGATTACCCTCCCCTAATATAACTTTACAAATCTATATAGCCATTCATGCCCGACTTAAGTTTAATATTTATATAACTAGTTTAATGAAAAACAGAAATCATAATAAAACTTAAAGAACAAATAAATAAATAAATGGAAATGATTTTACAAAAGAAATACATTAAATAAAATTATAACTAATTAATAAATAACATTGGTCAGATAGGATTCTATTTCTTAATTATTTTAAATACAGAAAGTTTTTAATTTAATGTTCATTAATTATAAAGTTCTTACGGTTTAAAACAGTTCATCTTTATCTGTTGCTTGCCATTTGAACATGAATTCCCATGCCGTCCAAAAAAGATTGGTATTCTGTTGGCCGTTTTATTTATTCATCTGGAGGTTTTTTACTCCAGCTGGTCCTCAATGTAGAAAACAATAGTTCATTTCTCTTTCTTCCTAGCAGAACTGAAGAAATTGAACAGTGTGTATTTTCAATCCCTTCTCCTTTAACTCCGCACTAACACATATTGGTCCACTCGTAATAACCAACTAACTCTTTTATTTTCAAACCTTTCCTTTTATAATAATTTAGTGAATTAACTCAACATTGTGTCATGATGGTGAAAACCTTTTTGTTGAGGTCCGATTTCACGATGGATTTCTTTCATTTGCTAAAAGTTTCTATTGTTTTCCTATATCTGATGCTTATACATTTAAATGCCCAAAGGCTAGTTTACTAATTAAAATAATCATTTCCATTTTACAAAAGATTAATTAATTTGTTTTCAAACTTAAAAATATATTTTTATCTCTAAATCTTTTCTGAAAATTTAGTTTTAAACTACTCTTTTTTTAATAAAGTTTTATTTTAATAATTATTTATCTGTGCGATTTTATATATATGCGAGTTTAAGATGATTTTTTAATTTTCAGTTTTTAATTCTTAAAAAAGAAATTTTTATTGGCGAACTTTTTTTTTTATATGTTTACTAATAAAAAATAATGTAACGTACGTATGTGCCCATTACATATCAGTAAACATGCTTAAAAAAATGAACAAAAAAAATATTTTACTTAGGATTAGTAATTATGGTACACGATTAACAAAATTTACAAAACATTCGGTTAGTATAAAGACTAAATACAAAAAAAAATGTTGACTATCCTTTTCCTAAGGACCATCCACATCTACACCTCCTCCCCACAAGAGTTCTATTATTATTTTTTTATACATTTTATTTTTACACACGGCATGACAAGCAAGTTATTTAAATTATTTATTTAAGAAGGTTGCATTGAACTAAATACATTTTGAAAGATAATGGATTTATACGTGTATATTTGCAGCACAATTATAAATACCACCAACTTATTTATGACTGATTAAAATGATTAAATAGGATTACACTGAAGTAAATTCCCAACGGTACTCATCGTAAGGTACCACATTTCGATCATAAACTTACATGGCTGTGTGCGCCTATACACGTTAAAGCATAATATATATCAACAAAGAAAAAAAACATTTATTGCAACCTTTTGACTTTTTTTTTTAACAAAAATTAGTTTTAAAATTATTTATACTTTCTTGTGTTTAATATATATGTGCAATTTCTTCTGGAAGTGCTTTTATAAGATTTAAAGTATACGACTTTATGTAACAGGTAAAAATATTTCATTTTGAAAAAGAAATTTACTCAGGGCCTTGGTAGTTTATTAAAGATCGGCCCCAAGTTGTGTAGCCAGTTATAATGATCTGGAGAAAGAGAGCTTACCATAATCTGCACTACAGGGTGCCATCTAGGCATTTGAACCTAGAAAAATTTATAAAGTAGGCAGATACATAAGTCAAAAAAAAAACTTTTTTTTTATTTTAATAAATATATTTTGATATACAGTCATTAGCCCAAGTCACTAGCTCATTGGAATAGTAGAGATTTATATTCATAAAAAAAGTTTTTATCTAAAAATAATTTAAAAAAAGAATAAAATAAGCCACTGCCAGTAATTAACATACAAACATTTATTTACGCACATATATATATAAAATTTAATATTATTATTTTAGTGTATTTATTTTAGATTTTAATTTGATTTTATAATTTAAATTTACATTTTAATTTTTATAATATTATAAGTTTAAAATTTTAATTAAGTTCACACAGATTTGTTTAAAAATGTTGAGTATAGATCGGTTACATAGATTCCATGGTCAAAAACATTATAAAATAAACATAAACGATCAAAATACAAAATCATTGATACCGGCAATTGCAAAGAGGGAAATTTATAAGTAACCCAATAGCATTCATCATAAGATGCTTGCATTAACACCAATAACTTAAAAGACATCTGAATAAATACATTTTAGATACTCACCATAAGGTATCAGTATTTACCGAATGTATATATATATATTGATCGAATATGAAAACCAAAAACATAATCAACCGGTAATGAACCCATGCAAGCGTCTATACCCAACTTAAATTTAATGCATCTTTATTTAGAGTGTCCAGTATGAATAGACTACATAGATTTGCATTTGAAAAGAAAATATTCAATCCTTGTTTAACCTTAGGTCAAAGGTTCGCAGTCAAACCAAACTTCAATCCATCTGACATATATCAATGTGTTCAATGTAATACTAATATGGCAGCACAATTAGGTTAAGAGAAAAAACTGCTTCTCATCAGATGGAAATATTACATCTATCTGATGATGAGAGCAATAAAAAAAAACTCCATAGGAAGGAACTGCGGTCTCCATCTTATAATTCCTTCCATAGGCAAAATGATTGTGTGCGGCGTATAATAGCGATTCTGCCCATAGCGAATCTCGTACTACATCTACTAATTACACCAATATATCCAATCCATTGACCTAATTCAACTATGAAACAAATAACCTAACATTACCCTTTCCTAATATAACTTTACAAATCTATATAGCCATTCACGCCCAACTTAAGTTTAATATTTATATAACTAGTTTAATGAAAAACAGAAATCATAATAAAACTTAAAGAACAAATAAATAAATAAATGGAAATGATTTTGCAAAAGAAATACATTAAATAAAATTATAACTAATTAATAAATAATGTTGGTCAGATAGGATTCTATTTCTAAATTATTTTAAATACGGAAAGTTTTTAATTTAATGTTCATTAATTACAAAGTTCTTACGGTTTAAAACAGTTCATCTTTATCTGTTGCTTGCCATTTAAACATGAATTTCCATGCCATCCAAAAAATATTGGTATTCTGATGGCCATTTTATTTATTCATCTGGATGTTTTTTACTCCTGCTGGTCTTCAATGTAGAAAACGATAGTTCATTTCTCTTTCTTCCTAGCAGAACTGAAGGTATTGAGGGATTGAAGAGTGCATCTTTTCAATCCCTTCTCCTTTAACTCCGCACTAACCCATATCTATCCACTCGTAATAACCAACTAACTTTTTTATTTTCAAACCTTTCCTTTTATGATAATTTTGTGGATTAACTCAACATTACATCATGATGGTGAAAACCTTTTCATTGAGATCCAATTTCCCAATGGATTTCTTTCATTTGCTAAACGTTTCTATTGTCATCCTATCTGACCGATGCTTATACATTTGAATGCCCAAAGGCTAGTTTACAAATTAAAATAATCATTTTCATTTTACAAAAGATTAATTAATTTGTTTTCAAACTTAAACATATATTTTTATCTCTAAATCTTTTCTGAAAATTTAGTTTTAAACTACTCTTTTTTTAATAAAGTTTTATTTTAATAATTATTTTTCTGTGCGATTTTATATATATGTGAGTTTAAGATGATTTTTTAATTTTCAGTTTTTAATTCTTAAAAAAGAAATTTTTATTGGTGAACTTTTTTATTATATGTTTATTAATAAAAAAATAATATAATGTACGTATGTGCCTGTTACAATATATATATATATATATATATATATATATATATATATATATATATATATATATATATGGCTGCAGAAAGGAGTTTGCTATTAACTGAAAGGAGACCCTTTGATTCCTCTTGGAGGCCTTAAAGGAACTGAGCAGGGCAAATTCCTAATGTCCACTCCATACGTTCTTGTCGTTGCAGCTGTTATTACTATGTGATTATTCAAATAGTATACAAACATGGATGGGCTGCTCACCAACACGCATTAGCCAGCGTGGTGAGTTTATTGGCTTTTTACCTCTGAGTTTAAGATTAAGAAACACCATGGTCTTTCTTCTCAGTGCCTGATAAGGCAGAATGAATGTTTGTGTAAATGATAAATATTTTTCCAATACATATATACAATTATGACAGACAAAAATAAAGCATGGCCCTTATTCCCAGGAGGCTGTAAAGTCACCAACCAAGGCAGCGGTTGGTGGCCGAAGGTGGAGGGTGCTAAGAATCCCCTGATTGCAGACCCAGGCTGCCATTTGATGACGACTTTTTATTTAGGTACTTACAACTGCAGATCACTTTCAAGTGAAGGAAGATTGCAAGAATTAGAAGAACTGTCTTATATTAAATGGGACATTATTGGACTTTGTGAAGTTAGAAGAAAGGAGAAGAAACAATTGATTTCAAAAGTGGACATATACTCTATTATAAAGGCACACCTATTGGAAATACAAGTGGAGTAGGATTCATTATAAATAAAAAGTGGAAGAACAATATTGTGGAGATTGATGGTGTATCAGACAGAGTGGCAAGATTAGTTATACAACTTAATAGCAGATACCAAATGCAGATAATTCAGGTTTATGCCCCAACAAGTTCTCATAGTGATGAAGTAGTAGAAATTTTTATATGGATGTACAAAAGGCTTTTGATCAGAGTAAACAACATTTTAAAATTGTTATGGGAGACTTTAATGCTAGAATTGGTAAACAAATGAAAGATGAAATGCTGTAGGTAATTTTGGTTATGGTAATAGAAATGAGAGAGGACATAGACTTGTGGAGTTTGCAGAAAAAGAAAAACTTTATATTATGAATTCTTTTTTTGAGAAAAATGTTAAAAGGAAATGGACATGGAAGCATCCAAATGAAGGTACAGCAGAATTGGATTATATTTTGACTAACAGAAAATACATATTTTAAGATTGTAATGTTCTTAATAAATTTAACACAGGAAGTGATCATCGATTAGTAAGGTGTAAGTTACATGTTAATGTAAAACTAGAGAGACAAAATTATTAAGAAAAACAATATTTACAGTTGATATTCCTAATCTTCAGAAACATTCTAATGAATTTAAATTAGAACTTACAAATAGGTTTCAAGTGTTAGGAGATTTTGAACATGATTCAGATTTGAATGAAATTAATATGAAAATAACTGATACACTTTTAAAAACTGCAACAAAGATAGCTGGTAGAAAAAGCAGCAATTGACCAATAAAATTTCTACTGAGACTAGAGAATTTATGAAGAAAAGAAGGAATATGAAGATATACAAAAATGATGCATTAAAAAGAATTGAATATCTCGAATTTTGTAAAATGGTGTGGAAAAGAGTTGAAAATGATATAAGAAAGTATAACTGTGAACTAGCAAGAAAAGCTGTAGAAGAAAATAAAAGTCTCAAGAATGTAAAACAACATTTTGGTATTGGTAGGAAATTTATACTGCAATAAGAAAAAAGATGGAATTATTACTAAAAAGAGAGATGACATCATGAAATTGGTAGAAGATTTTTATCAAGAATTATATAGTAATAAAGAACAAGTACTCCTATATCTATTACATCTTCCAATTGTCCAGAATTTTAAATGAAGAAGTGAGACATGCAATTAAATGTATGAAGAAAGGAAAGGCTCCAGGAAATGATGGAATTATAATTGATATATTAAAAGAAGCAGGTGAAGAAATAGAAACAATTTTAGCAAAGTTATATACCAAATGTCTAAATGATAAAGATGTACCGGAAGATTGGAAGAATGCAGTAATAATATTAATATTTAAAAAAGGTGATAAAGAAGATATTAGAAATTACAGACCTATCACCTTTTATCAGTTTTATATAAAATTTTTACCAAGATAATTACAACTCTCTACAGAGAACTTTGGATTTCCACCAACCAAGAGAACAAGCTGGATTTAAAAGTGGTTTTAGTACAATAGATCATATCCAGGTATTGAGAGAAGTCATAGAAAGGACAAACGAATATGAGTTGTCATTATGTTTTGGATTTGTAGATTATGAAAAGGCATTCGATTCTATACACATTTCTTCAGTGATTAAAGCATTGGATCATCAAGGTATAGATCCAGGATATTGTCATATTTTAAAGAATATTTATAAAAATGCAACAGCAACAATTAGATTACATAATGATACTGAAAAAATCAACATTGAGAAAGGTGTAAGACAAGGTGACTCCATATCTCCAAACTCTTTACAGCATGCTGCAAAAGTATTTTGTGGATTAAAATGGGAAACTAAAGGAGTGAAAGTAAATGGAGAGTATTTAAGTCATTTAGATTTCGCAGATGATGTAGTTGTTTTTGCAAAAATGCTTCAGAGCTGCAGGAAATGTTGCAGGAGTTAGCAGATGAAAGTAGAAAAGTAGGACTAAAGATAAATGTTAAAAAGACTAAAGTAATGTTTAATCGATTTGCTCAAAATATGAAAATAAAGATTGATTATGAAGAATTAGAAGAAGTTAACAGTTACAAATACCTTGGTCAGATTATTAATACAGATGGAAACATAATGGAGGAAATTAATCATAGAATTAAACTTGATTGGATTGCTTTTGGTAGAAATAACTTGATACTAAAAGGAAATATGCCTATGTGTTTGAAAAGGATGGTTTTAACAAATGTGTTTTACCAGTTCTTACTTATGGATCTGAGACTTGGACACTTAATAGAAGAGCAAACAGAGACTTCAGACCACTCAAAGGAGTATGGAGAGATGTATGTTGGGAGTAACAAGAAGAGATCGAAAATGCAATGTATGGGTAAGACAACAAACAGGTGTTACTGACCTTATTGAAAAAATTAAAAGATTGAATGGAGTTGGGCTGGACATATTGCTAGAAGAGATGATAATAGATGGACAATTGAAATTTTAAACTGGATTCCAAGAGATTGTAAAAGACCCAGAAAGAGACCACATGTGAGATGGATGGATGAAATAAGAAAATGTGCAGGGGTGTTGTGGAGAAGAGAAGCTAAAGATCAGAGAAGATGGATTAAACTTAGAGAGACCTTCATCCTGCAGTGGATTGATAATGGTTGATGATAATATATATATATATATATATATATATATATATAATATATATATATATATATATATATATATATATTGTGAATCTGAATGGGCAAAGGAATTGAGATGTTTGTTTCTGATTGAATAGTTATATTATATTAAAAAATGAAATAGCCTTAGAATTTTAAAATTTTTGTGGAAATTGTTAAGTTATATATGGATTGATATGAGTTGATTGAATTTATAAGTATTATTATTATTATTGTGGTTAATGGGGTATTTAATGTGAGAAAGAGGAATTGTTTATTAATGGAATTGATATATTTTGTAGAATATGAAGTTATTTTATATTAGTGTAGTATTGGTTGAATGGTTTAAAATCTTATTCTTTAATATTATCTTTGTAACAATTAATAGATTTAATTATATTTAGTTAAGATAGTTTAATATTTAGGTTGAGAAATGTATGATTATGTCTGATATTTTATTTATTTTCATCTTTTAATAAAAAAAATAGTAATGTAATAAAAATATTTAAATTACAGTAATTATCTTAAATATTTTTACAAATATATATTTTTTAATGATTAATAGATAGTTGAATAATGAATTATTTTTAAATTAAATAAATTATTAATATTTTTGTTTAATAATTAATAATATTTTTTTTTCAAGTTTTAAAAGTATTTATTTTATTATTATTTTTGTCTTGATTTAATAGAGTGATTTTTTTAGAAAATATTTTTTTGAATATGTAATTAGTTAGATAGAAAAGAAGTGTGGGAGTAATTTGAAGGGAAATGATTTTAAAAGAGATATTTAAAAAGATAGTAAATTTATTATGTATTAGTTGTAGCCAGTAAATAGTGACTCATTATTGTGAAAATTAAAGCCAGTTGCTTAAGTCAAATTCATTTTAAAAAGGCTTTGGAGTAAAATTTTGAAAGAATCTTAAGAAATTTATTATG
Organism: Epiperipatus broadwayi; assembly: GCA_028023455.1. Lineage (NCBI taxonomy): Eukaryota > Metazoa > Onychophora > Udeonychophora > Euonychophora > Peripatidae > Epiperipatus > Epiperipatus broadwayi. Next base: position 148,173 of record JAQFVV010000517.1, read on the forward strand.
GGAAAAGTTAATTAGGATGCAATTCTAAATTTAAAAAAAAAGGTACATTAGTTTACTTTGCTCTCCTTGATTTAAACATTTTGAATTAACCACTTCATAACTATTGCTCTTTTAAAAATGTATGTTGATAACATCCAGTCTACATTACTTCATTTAATTGTCATTTTAAATAAGAATAAATTGCATGAATATTATTATTGCATCATTAACCAACATGTGTCTTTTAATATATCTGGAAAATGCATGCAAAACTATTTTACACAATATATTTTAATTTTTCACTATTTTTCGCGATATGTTTTTGTGAGGATTAAACATAAAATTAAGGATATGCGTATTTTGATAAATCATGCCATGTTTAAATTCATCGTAAAGAGATGACAGTATTTATTTATCTGGTATTTCTGGAAATAATATGTATTTTAAATGAAGGAAATAAAATGTGAGTTACTTCAAATTAAGTATTTGCTTAAATTGAATGGAAGGATAGAAATGCTGGTAATTATTGTTCTCTTCGATAAAGACGGAATATAAAACAAAGTATTATTAATTGTGGAATTACTAATGAATCATGGTATCTTAATTGACAATATTTAAAAATAAACCTTGCGTATAATAAATTATAAAGTGTCAAATGCTATTCAAAAAAACTACAAAGAATAATTGCGTACTTAATTTAAAATTGCCATGGAGTCAGTGAAATAACTCCTGTTCAACAGTAGCTAAAATTGTCATATTTTCATCATAATAAAAGAAAAATTGATTCCGTATATGTGATATGGTAAACTCAAATAGCTCAGCTATGAATATTGGAGGTGCTAGGTCATATTTAATTTATTATATTTTTTAGTTGTCCTGCAGAAATTCATTTTTATGTTTAAATTCAGTTTGGAATGTGTCCCATATTGTTTCATAAACCTGGAGCAGAGCTTTGCAAGTGAACTTTTATTTTAAGTTACAAAACAAATAACTTTTGTTTCTTTATTATTTTTATTGATTGTCATTATTAACATATATTATAGATAGATAGACTTACTTATTATTGTTTTATTTATAATTTGGGTTATTTTGACCTTCTAGATCATGTCTGAAGCATATACAAATGAGGAATACACTGGTAAAAATTGATTTTGTACAAATATGTCTTATTGTTATTTTATGAAGGTAAAAGAAAGAAATACTTTTTTTTAATATATTATTAGAGAGGTTTATATTTATTTTGTATACTTTATTATCTCAAAGTGAGAATTTTTTTTTTTTTTAAATCAAGGAATGAATAATAGAAATAGTTTGCTAGATATGCAAGAAAGTTTTTTCATAATAATTATAACTATTAAATTTTAAAAGTAACTTAAAGTTTGTTCTGAATTAAAAGTTATACCTTAATGCAATATTTATTTACCATGTTGCCTGCATAGTGTGTAATTTAGAGTTAATTTTATATATACTTTTATTCATGGGTGTATGTCTGTTTTGCACAATTATGACATTTGTTTGATAAAGTTCAGTTTGTGAATAAATTTATGTATAAATTTCAGATGCTGTTGTATTCTACTGAGTTGAATGGATTAGTATGTTATCTGTATGTATTTATCTGCCAGCGTGTATTTATAATGTTTGATATTTAGAAAAGCTTTGAGAATGGAAAGAAATCTGATTGTGTCATAATGTTTGTAGGGATAAAACATTTTGCTTATTTAGTATATGTTAATAATTTTCCATGAGTAGAGCCTAGTTATTATTATATGCATATGATTAAATGATATTTTTTGAAGTTAAGTGATGTTTTCTTAGAGCCCTGGTGATGAGGAAGAAGTCCCCACCAATAGTGTATTTAGAAGTAGATGAGTTATTGTTGAAGTATGATTAAATGATGTTTAGGAAGTGACGTTTTTCTTATATTCTTGGTGAAGAGGAAAGGTTCCCCACCAACAGTGTATTTAGAATCAGATGAATTATTGTAGAAGTGTTCATTAAGAGTTTATCTGCTCTTCATGTAGATTTCCCATATAATGTATAGTCTGTATAATCATGAAAATATAGCTCTGTGTTAATTAATATGTGGCCAGATAAATTGTTAAATTAATTCTTGATGTAATATTAGTGTCTTGTTTTACTGATGAATTACGACATTGTCCGAAATAAAATAATTGTATGATATTTTCTTAATGAATGGAGAGTTTGTAGAAATGATTATTTTATATTACTGCTGCTTGAAATTACACACACACGCGTAATATAAATAATATCGCATATATAATGTATAGAGTTATTGAAATTAAAATGAGAAATAAATGTTTTGAAATACATTACATTCATTTAAATAGAAGTATAAAGTTATTGAGATTAAAATGGGAAATAAATATTTTAAAATACAGTGTATTTATTTAAATAAAGGTTTACATTCAAAGATCAGCCTTTCAAGCTAATTGTGCATGCGTCTTCTGTGAGTGTTAAATAATAAATGAATACTAGACAATTTCACCGACATCATTGATTACAACATCATAGATAGTAATTTAAAGTGAGAATTCTACTCTCATGCTTTACTCAACAGTACTTCAGATTTGCTCATATAAAAAAATTTGAGTTGTAGGAATAAGATGATTCCTTTTATTCCTGCATAAATACTATATCTTGTTTTGTGGAGTGAAGTATTCATTTATTATTTAACACTCACAGAAGACGCATGCACAATTAGCTTGAAAGGCTGAACTTTGAATGTATACAATTGTATGCATAGCGTCATATAAAAATAAATGCTTATTTACTTAAATAAAGGTTACAAATCATCAAATCATCAGAATGAACATGATTTTGTTGCTATGCATGAAAGGTATACGTAATTGAAAGTGATTATTTAGTCAATTAGAGAAAGTTGCTTTGTTGAGAGCCAAATATAGTTAATTTGATTGATTTTATTAATCAATAGTAATATCCTCTCAAAAGTATTTTTTGTGCTAATAATATAACATGTTGTTTATTTAATGTCATGTAGATGAAACATGTAGGCAAAGCATGTGTTCGAAGTCAGGATATTTAAGTTTTGTTGTAATTTGCTTTGATAAGAGGGATAATCCCAAACTGATGCTCAAAGTTTATTTAATAATTTAAAAATATGTAAGACAAGTAGTCCAATTGTAAATATCATGTTAAACCAAATTTATTTTAGTGTAATAAATGATTTGTTTTATTTATTTAAAATCTTAAAACTGTGTCTTGAGTTATTATTGTATACATTCATGTTTCCATTTCCACATCTCCACATTTCACACATCTATTATAAAATAGATATATTGTTTTATAACTATAATATCAAATTTGCTGGTGTCTGACAATATTGTTTTCTTAATCCAAACATTATAAGGAACATTTGCCACTGGATAAACGTATTAGAAAGGTTGCCAAGTTGGTATATTTTTTAGATGATGATATGAGATTAAAATACCCTATTTTTGTCATTATCTTATTATTGAAACACAGTAGAACATTTTAGTCAAGTTGTTTCATTACATTTTATTATACTTTAGAATTATAATTTATGGGCCAATGTATTTAATTCAACTGTGTTTGTTAAACTCCCTGAGATCTTATTGCTTATTTCTTGATTGGCATTAAAATAGATGTTTAGATTATGATATGCCAAGTCATAGAATTTTTCAGTAATATAATCATAGCAAGCTGATATATGTTGTTATTTGGATGAAGGAAGAAATTAAGTTGAAAGAATACTTTAATAGATTGTACAAATAAACATTGTGATTCTTTATCACACAATTAATTAATAAAAATGATTTACATTATATTTAATGTTTTGTAATATTTCTTCTTTCATCTACTTGTAATCATGTATCTTTTGAGCTTCCTATAGCCTCCCACTGAGCTGAGCTGAACATATACTTAATGAAAGAGTCTCAGTAATAATTTTGTATTATATATCTTATTATATTATTCTATTCATTAATAGAACTGGCACCTGGGCATTTCGCTCTTGTAATGTATATGAGCAGTGTTGGGAGTGTAGGTTATAATATATAATATTTAAATACATGTATATTAACTATCTTCAACAATGTAATTAGAAGGACTTAAACTTAGACTTTCAACGTCCCACAGCTATCCACCCCATATTATACAACTGATACACATGGCTACAAACATATGAAAAAGATAAATGATCAGCAAAATATATGTTCATGTTGAACCAGATCAATATCTTCAACACTTATATACAGTCAGTATTCAGTACATATTAAGATAGTGAACACTCAAAGTTTAATAGACAATCTTCAGTCTTCTTCATCTTCTAATTCTTCAGCCTTCCATATTATTGAAATTACAAGAATGGAATGCTCAAAGCTCTTGTTGTCTGTTAACATTTGAGGATTTACTATCTTAATATTTAGTGAACACTATTTGCCTATATGTGTGGGAAATGGTGATCTGGACCAAGTGATGGTGCTGTTTCAGCACAAAATACATAAATTGGAGATCATTTATCTTTTCACAAGTATGTAGTCATCTGTATCAGTGGTATAAGATGGGGTGGATAGCTGTAGAGATCTTGAGTCTTGGATTCAATTACTTTTAATATATATATATATATATATATGATCAATAGATGGCGTTTTACCAAAAACATCGTCAAGAGTTGGTTTGTTTACATAAACGTCAGAGTAAGCATTCACTATCTCTATCGTTAATTCCACCTTAAGATCATGATTTCAAACTGATTTGCTATCATCAGTGAAGGGTAGGAAAAAGAAACTAGATCTAAACACTAACTCTGAGCATTTATGAAACAATTTCTATTCAGCTTGCAAGCGTGAATTTTTTAGACACGTAATGTCTTCAAACTCAGCATAGCAAGATATATATATATTAAAATATATAAAAAATGCAGATATAAATGTATATATATATATATAAATCTGCATTTATTATATATATATAAATGAATATATAAATGTGACAAATATATTAAATCATTAAACTAGCTAAATAAATGTTCAAAAAGATCTATTATCATACAATGTGTTAATTTTATTTTATCAGAAAAATAAACCACAGCCAATAGGAAGCAGCTGTTTTGTAAAACTAAAACCATTTTCTAAAGTTCCGTCAAATTCGCCTGAAGCACATATTAAGAAATGTCCATTTTGGAATCTGTGTGTGAGTTTTAGAAATATCGCTGTTATGTACTTCAAAGAAAACCAATCAATTAGTTCCATTGAGAAAAAAGAAAAGTTTAGAATTTTTAAAAGTTTATGAGAATATCAATCAGCATTTTGTTGAGAATAGATAATTTTATTTTCAAAATCAACACAACATTTGAAATGCCTGTTAAGTGATGGTAAATATACTATATATAACTTTAAAGTTTATTCTTTTACATTTAAAATAGTTTGGTATTGCCACTAGATTAAATGCTAATAGATGGTAATATTCATTTTTAACCATCAAATTTCTTAAGAGAATGAAGCTCTAAATAGTTCTCATGCGGCACGACATTTTTCTGATTTCTTAATATATAACTTTAAGTAAATTAATAAAGTAGTAAATATTGCTATAGTAGATATACTTTTTTACTATTGGAACAAGCTGCTTATTGCTTTTAATTATTAGTTGAAAGTTTAATTGCTGTTCAAATTGAATACCATAAGTGGAAATATCAATAATATAATTATCTATATAATGATAATTCAATTGTTATGTCTAATTGAAACCCAGAAATTAAACAGTAGTAGTTGAGGTGATGGGATTTGAACGTTGCATAAAAGAATTAAAACTCTAGAATGAAATATATTAAGGTGATGATTTTTACTTTCAACCAATAATTAATAGCAACAAGCAGTATTTTGATGATAATAAGAATCATATTAACAATATAAAATACTTTTACATATGTTTGTAATGTACTATAAGAGTTTACTATTTACAGTAACTACAGTAATCTTATGAGCCTGAAAACTTATATAACTCATAGTAAAAACTGAATAATCTAGTTAATTGATCTTTAAATTATTTTCTGAATTTTCAGCAGTAATAAATTGATAATACCAACTAGTCCTCCTATTGCTTTACAAGTCCAATGACTATTCTTTTAATATTATTTAGTCTTATTGTATGAAGTGTTTGTTATTATATGTGAAGGTTTTCTTGGTAAGTTTTTTACTTAGTGTATGCTGTATAAATAATTAATTCTTAATCATATACTACATTACAAAATCTCATGTCATAAAACATTGATTTTCTTTGCACTGCTCATAGCTTTTTAGATATCTAGCAGGGGATGCATAAACTTTTTTTCCTTCTTGGAGTATCTACAGGTCTGTTAAAATTTTGATATTCAAGGATATTCATTAATTTCCAGAGCAGCCTTTTCATCTTCAGCTGGAACAGAAATTGTGATAAACAAAACCTGTCCATTCAGCTCATTTAAAATAATATATATTGATGCATACATGCTAATTATTACACTATACCACAGAAGTTTAACACTGAGCGTATTATACATGTGCATTCCTCCAATTAATATAATAATTAATATACTTATATGTACATTAAACTCAAAATTTACATCCTCTATACTCTCTATAATTCTAATAGAAGAGTTTAACATGTACTATAAATTTGTAAAAAAATGATTACATTTGCTGGCATTCCCTCTCATGTCTGAAGAAGGTTTTCTTTCACAGAACTCTATTTTCTTTAACAATGACAGATACTGGTCTTTAATTGATGTTGTTTTTATTCACCAGATGTACATCATATGATCTGCACATCTTGCAAAAACTTGTCTCTTTCAGATCATTCTCCTGTAATGATCTGTCTTAAAATGATTTCTCATATAGACCTATTATAACAACATGCAACATTATTAGAATACTGCATCCAAGATGGACTAAGAAAAATATCTTCTCAGAAATATACATATCATTATTCAAAATTTATTACTTGGAAATGGTCTCTGATTTAAACATTGATTGCATTTGTGAACATAATCTCATAAACAGTTGATCCAATTAAAAAAACAAAAACAACTCCCCCTCAAATGTTTTAGCATTTGCAGATGAATTTCATAAGATAATTACACTTAGCAGTATGATGGCAGAGGGCTATATAAATGTAATAGCCATGAGGAAAGCTTATTGTTTGACTTGTGATTCACTGAAAGAATACTTGATGATAAAGAAAAGCAAAATATATTTGAATGTGATCTAGACAAAAAATTAATTGGGCACTGAGATGAGCTCCACTAAAACACATTTTGACAGCAATCAAAAAAGAAGGGCAAATCATTTCAGGTGACAATATGCTAGAGCCACTTTATTCATATTACAAAAATAAACAAAAATTGGAAAGTTTAATCATTCACAAAACTTTCTGTGACTATCAGAAGATTTATACAAAGAGAGCTTAAAAATTGCTTATGTGCCAAACCTATGTTATCCAGAGATATATGGAATACCCCCTTTTGTATTTAGACATTTAAGTCAATTCACAAGAAAAATACTTGACATATTTAGCTAACTTTCTAATAAAGACAATCTATCATACTTGCATTTTATCACATCTCACTGGTTTGATTTGTTAAGAACAAGGAAAATATAATTACATTCCAAAACATCAGACACATATCAATGAGTCCAGTTAGTATTGAGATCTTGGAATTATTGATTAAAGATAGAATATAACCTTACATTTTGCAATTGCTGTCAAAATTCAGTTCACAATAAAAGACTCATCAACTGGACATGCATCATTTTATATAAGACATAATCAGTGCATCCAGAAACAATAAAAATATGCACTAGACACAGTTCAACTGGACATTAAATCAGTATTTGATATGATATCAATTGATATTATAATTAATGCATTAGCACATCCACCAATACCCAGGATGGTAATATACTTTCTAAGTTGAGAAATTCAGATAATTCTTAGTGGGGAGTACTCACCATCATTCATTCCATTTAACTTGATTCCACAAGGTTAATGGTTAAGTGCTCTTTTATATGCATTTTATATTGATTCTCCTCTTAAGGCAATTGAAAATGAGATAACTGAAATATTTATTGGAATAATGGCGAATGTTTCATATATTGCATATGTGGATGATATAACAATCTTTTTGCCAACTAAAACAGGTATCAAACTAATAAAAATTCTAAATAATTACTCAGACAAATATATACTGTTCAATTTAGAAAAAAACAGTACATGGTCTATATACACAGGATGCCAACATGAGCAATAGTAGGGAATTCCTAACTTATTTGTGGGATTTTCATTTCATTTGATTAACTCTGAAATGTGATTGCAGATACAAGAGGAAACTAATAAATAAAGTTGAGAATATAATTAATTCACTTTCCAAGTCATATTTATCACTCTATGTCATAGTGCCCCTTTTATATCTCCTAATAATAACATGGGGCACATATACACCTACAATAATCTACACAAATGCTTTTACATCTAAAATTTGTTCAATGTCTAGGAAATTGTTTATGGGGAAAGAAAATGATATCAATATCCCTAGATTATGATCTGCATCTGTTATCTCAAAATAGATTGGGTTTACATTGTATAAAAAAATTTTCAAATTCAAAAGTACTTAATCTTTTATCATCATGCGCAAAATATTTTCATATTATTAAAGTTTTTAAAATTACATCCACAGATAGACCACAACCCATATGCAATTACTGGAATAACTAAATGAAATTTTTATTATGTATTCCTAATTTATTACATAGTCTTCCCAAAAATAAAATTAAATACTGGTATGTATATTCAATCTGTGCTTCCCCATCCAATGATAATAACAGTCCCTTTTAAACATAACCAGTAAACAGTTGATTAAAAAATACAAATACTTCCTACCCTTTATTTCTACAGAGATAAAAGGAATTGCTCTAATATTGATGACATATCCAAACTAGTTCAGAGAGAATCAGATACATAATCACATTTTATATTCATGTTCTCCATGATTAATAATATTAGGTGAGATATGCCCCAAATATTTAAAAATAAAAAGTCCAACATGCATACACTTCTCAATACATTTAGAAAAGGTATTTATGCAAACATTTGGGTTATTACATTTATACTATTGGCAGTATAGTGTACCAGATGTACATTTATGAATAGTTCAAATACAAGAAAACATTTTAAATACGTTTAGGAACAAAATGGGTATTATATGCATAAGGAATGAAAAATTTTCATCAACTAACATTTATTCAGAAACATGGTCATTAATGCAACTTTGCTCAAATTTATGACATGACTTACTATTATAAAATGATAACTAAATAATTAAAAACAAAAAAAAGACATTAATGCAATGATGTACATAGAAAGATGTAAATTATATGTAGCAGTCAGAAAATGCTATGCTGCTGTCATGGTTGTATTTTTTTGTTTCTGTTGCACATAGATTTATAGTTTTTCTCATCTCATACTATATGGCATAAAAATACAAAATATATAATGTAAGCCACATATCTTCCTTTGTTTAAAACATCATGGACTTTGTTATTCAATCTTATGTATGTAGTCTTAAGTACTGTTTTGTAAACTTAAAGTTCAATAAAGCTTTTTGAAAGTAAAATATATTGTTTAGGCTGCAATATGATTTTAATTGCTGCCTATCTGATTACATTGAAAATTACATTTATTCCACTATAACTCACAAAAAATTCCTATTAGAAATCCAATGTTTATGACTTGAGTTAATGATACATGGGTGTGTAAGGAGCAGAAAGGAATTTGTGGTTAATCAAAAAGAAAATCTGGATTTCTCTGTGAAGCCCAATGAGCAGACAAACTAAGATGTCTTCCAGATGCTACTAGTATTTAATTATCAATTAATAAAAATATGGACAGCTGCTTAACAACAAGTATCTGAGAGTGAGTTTATTGACTTTTATTTCTGTGTTTAATATCAACAAATAATAAGGTCTTTCTTCTCATTTACCTGATGAAGGTATGAATGTGTACATAAATTTATCTATTTTAAAAACAAATATTTATAATCATGATAGACAAAGATAGATTATAGATATTGTTTTCAGGAGCTGCAAAATTGCTAATAAAATAATAGTTGGCAGCCAAAAGGGAGGATGCCAAGAAAATTCTGATTATATACTCTGTCTGTCCATTTGTTGATGAATTTTTTATTTAGGTAGTACAAGTGCTGACCCCTTTTAAATGAATTATGATTGCATGAATTAGAAAAAGAATTATCTAATAATAAATGAATATCATCGAATTTCATGACATTGAAAGAAAATCTGAGACAATTGATTTTAGACGTGAATATATGTTTTACTATAAAGGTATAAGTAATGGTGACACGAATGGAATGAGATTTGTGATAAATAAAAAGAGGCAGAACAACATTGTGAATATTGGTGGATTATCTGAGATAGTGGAAAATTATTCAATTTAATGGAAGTGTTTATTGCAATGAAGAAATAGTGAATTATAATGTAGTTATACAAATTGCTTTTGCTCAAATGAAATAAGATTTTTAAAATGTTATGGGGGATTTTTATTGCTAGAATTAATAAATGGCAAAAAATAATAAGTGATGTGAGTAAATTTGGTAATGGGGATATAAATGAGAGAGGAAACCGATTTCTGGATTTTGCAGAAAAAGAAAGAAAAAATTATAATATAATTTTTTTTTTGTATTTATTAAAAAAATTGCTAAACAAAAATGGACATCAAAACACCCAAATGAAAGTATAGCATATAATATATCATTTAAATGGAAAAATATATATTCAGAATGTACTGCTTTTAGTATATTCAACACAGTTTCAAAACATATTCAACACAAGTAGTTATGAACAATTAATGAAATATATGTATTAATGCAAAACTAAAGAAACATACATTATTAAGCAAAACAGCATTAGCAATTGATATTCATAATATTCAAAAAGTCTCCAGTGAATTTAAATTTGAACTTACATATTATTTCAAGTTGGAATCTAATTTCCATGAAATTAACAAGAAAATAATGAATAAACTATTAACAAATGCAAGAAAGATAGCTTGCACACACAAAAGTAACACAGCAATGAAATTTTGTTTACGGAGACAAGGCAATGTATCCAGAAAAGATGAATATGATTTTTTTTTAAAGTGATCTATTAAGAAAAAAAATGAATTTGTAGAGTTTTATAAAATATCATAAAACAGAGTGAATAATGACATTTTTAAAATTAGTATTTATTCATTTATAGTTAAAATCTTCAAAGCGCATGTGCAACAGCGTAATGCTGTATTAAATATTAAAATTATCATTATGAATTGGCAAAAATTCTATAGAAAATAATAAAAGTCTCAAAAGTTAAAATATCAATTTGTTATTGAAAAGAAATTATTTTTGCAATAAAAAGAAAATACAGACTATTATTAAAAAGAGAGAGAACATCATAAATGAATGGATGAGTTTTATGAAAAATTATATAATAATAGAGAACAAAAAATAACGAAATATACCCTACAGTTATTACATGTTCTGAATTATACATTTTAAATGAAGAAGTGAGACATTCAATTAAGTCTATGAAGAATTAAAAAACCTTCTGAAATGATAGAATTAAAATCAATATTTTGAATAATACAGGTTACAAAAAAAAAATGTTGGAAAAGTTATTATCAAAAGTTTAAATGATAAACAAGTATCAGATAACAATAATATTAATATTTGAGAAAGGTGATAAAAAAGACATTAAATTGACAAATGTATTAGTTGTCTATTGGTTGTATACAAAATATTTACCAAAATAAATAAAACGTATCAACAGTGTACTTAAAATTTTGATCAATTAAAAGAAGAAGCTGAATTTGAAAGTGGTTTTAATACAATGGATAATGTCTAAGATTGAAAAAAATTATAGAAAAAAAAAAACTAACAATTATAAATTACCATTATGTTTAGATGTGTAGATTATGAAAGGACATTTTATTCTATAAATATTTCTATGGCAATTAAAGCATTGAATCAAGAAGAAATAGATCTGAAATATCATATTTTAAAGAATATTTAACAAAATTCTACAATAGAGATTAGATTATATGATCGTAATAAGAAACTTACTATTAGCAAGAATCCATGACATTGTGATTCCTTAACTTCAAAATTTTGCATTGTAATTTTAAGTGAAAATTAAGGAAATAAAAGTAAATGATTATATAAGACATCGAGATTTCGCAAATGATGCATGTTTTTTTTTTTGTGAATATTGCTGCAGAAAATCAAGAATTGTGACCAATATTTTCAAATTTAAGTTAAAAAGTAGGATTAAAGAAAAATGCTAAAAAGTACCGTAATGTTCATTAGATTTTCTCAGAAAGTAATGAAGATAATAATTGATAATTAAAAAGAAATTAACAACTAGATTAAAGTTCTCATAGAATTAAACATGCATGGAGTGCTTTTATTATAAACAATTTAATATTAAAATGGAATATGTCTATGTATTTGAAAATAAAGTTTATAATAGATTTGTTTTATTAATTCTTACTTATCAATCTATCAGAAAAAATAATTCAGAAATTTTAGATCACTCAATGAAGTATGGAGAAACATAGGTTAGTAGCTAAAAAAAGCAACCAAGTTTGGGTGTCACAACTTCAGGAATCCATATACCCTTTAAAAACACCAATATTTTTTAAACTAACATATACTCACCATAATTTAAAACTTTCCAGATGTTCATCAAGACATACAGTGTAATTGTTTTGATGTCACTTAACTGAATGCCTTTGTCCAAATCTAAATAAATTGATAAAAATGGTAGGCCATTAAAGTTGTCTTATCAATATCTCAAAATATTGTTTAAAATGATCAAAATACCTTTTCTAATATGTTTAAAACATTATCATAATATAAGAATGTGCCATTGCTGGATTTAGTAGAATTTTAATATGATTTCAAAGGTCAATATATTGCTTTCAATGTATCAACAAAAGGTCTAAAATCATCATGATCAACCCATGTCTGTATCTACTTTGTAGTTTTAATTGACCAGTCATTTTTAATATTTCTTATCTGTTATTGAAGTTCTGCTATCTGGTTTTTATATTTATTGTGAAGTTCCATATTTAATCTATTACTTTGTCATGCAGAAAATGCTATGTTTCCTTTTTAATAAGTTCTACAAATACAAAATCATTGTTAGAAACATAGTTATGATTTGTTTTGGATCTATTATTGTAAAATTACCTCTTTGTTGGATTGGATATATAAAATTAATGAACAATGCAAAACTTCCTAAAAGAATATATTATGATGAATATAAGTATGGATTTCATTGGAGAGTGAGACCCTATCTATGATATAGAGATTATTGAAATACATTCTAAAAAAGATATGATAGAAAATACCTTGGGAACATAGTATTGGACAAGGTGTTGGAGTATTTCAGAAAAAAAGTATTCAGTTGAAAAAATTGAAAGTTGGTATCCATAATTATCTGATAAACAGAAAAAATAGCATTTATTATTTGTGGAAATATTTGTGGTTTACAGATTACTTTGTATAGCTATTACAAAATTTCTTTCTAAATTAGTTTTTTTTTCTCTTTTTTTGTTTATTTTCTTTTTTGGGTTAAAATGACTATAAACATTTATGAATGACTCTTTGCTACTACTTCTACTACTACTATAATTACTACTACTACTACTACTACTACTACTACTACTACTACTACTACTACTACTACTACTACTACTACTACCACTACCACTACTACCACTACTACTACCACTACCACTACCACTACTACTACTGCTGCTGTTACTACTACTACTACTATTACTACTACTACTACTACTACTACCATTACTACTACTACTATTATTATTATTATTATTATTATTATTATTATTATTATTATTATTTAAAATAAGTGCACAGTAATAGTTTTAATGCATAAAACATTGAAATAGCTATGGCTCTATAATATGGTTCAAAGTAATTTTATTACAGCTGTTTGTTTGATCAGTTTCATTCATTTAAGAATATTAATAGAAGAAAAATGTGTTTTGATTGATTTTAATTCTAACCAAAATATCTAGATAACAGTATTTTTATGTGAAAACTCAGTTCAAGGATACCAAATGTTTTGATTTTAAAAGAAGACATTTAATGTTCATGTATGGAATCATCTTTGAAAAATTAGAAAATGCAATTTTGCACATAATTTGTTTACCTATTTATTTTTACTCTTGTAAAATTAAACATTTGTTTCTCACTAAATGTATGATATTTTATTCAGTTTTTATTTGAATATATTTGTTTAAAAAACACTCATTAAATATTTACTAGTAATAAAAAGGAAGTTTTTACTTTTAAATAAGAAATGCCTATTAATAAATTAGAAATAAGCACTTTCAAAAATGTAACGCTTATTTCTTTTGTAGTGGGATTTTAATATTTTTGAAAATAATTTTATCTTATAAATTTATTGTTTATTACAATTTGTTATTCTGACAGAAATATCATGTATTTTTTCCAATAAATTGCGTTATTTTAGCTTAAATTCTAAAAATGAATTCTTTTATTTTAATTATTTATTTCTAATTATTTTTCATTATTTTCAAAGATGAAAGATTATTTTTTAAAAATAATTTTCATTTTTAAACAGTTTAACTAATCTCACCTCCATTCTTCCAAATGTAAAAATTCAATCAAAAATAAGGTACTATTTGTTTTAAAAAATATAACAAATAGTTAGTAAATTAGCCACATACACTGTTAAAAAATCATTTAAAATGGATGGTAACTAGTCATGTGTTAAAATTGCAATATATTCAAGAACCACAATTACATTTTTGAAGTACACAAAAGGAGCAAATATTTGATTATGATTTTTTGCATTAACAATATTTATTAATAACTATGATATTTATAGCAGTATTAGCATGAACATTAAAATTTGCCTTAGAATTTATTAATGAAGCATGCATTATGTCTGCATGATGTTTATGTAAAATGTTCACTCATCAGTTGCAGTCTATGTTTTGATTTCACAAATTTCATGTGAATATAATGATTCACAATAATACCTTGCCTCAAAATTGATATTAATTTATAAGCAGCCTTTTTTAAATGATGATTCTTATTGATAAGAATTTTTTATATATTTGAATATAAATTAAAAAGTAGTAAATTTAATGGGAGAAATTGATGTTCAAAAGTCAAAGTAAAAGGACATATTTGATATCATTTGAATTAAAACTATACAAAGAATGATAACGTTATTGGAGAAAAGTTCTAACAAAAGCGGAAATAAAATTTTTTAAAAATGCTTTATATTTCCTGGAAATAATAAAAAAATTGCAGAAATTGTCGATATAAACGATCATTTTTAAATTGCCATTGCAGGAGAATCAAGCGTATCTGGTTTGAAAATAAATTGTAAATACATCATGTTAATATAAATTATATCATGATTTTATTTTAAAAGTTTCATGAGATCCACATGAGATCATCAAAAGAACTGCAGTTTGGCGACACACAATTTAAATACACAATATTTTTTTTATATTTAACTTTTTTTTCATCATTTACAAGATTATATTTTTATTTTTATATGCACCTATATATATATTCCAAATAACAGTAAATAAAAATTGCAGTACAAATTTTAATCAATATTAGGATTATATTTATAATCATTTTCAACTAAACTGGTATTATTTCAAAATGGAGTAAAACAGCACTATGTGCATATATATATATATACATATATATATAATGCAAGGAAACCAAGTCATATATCATGTGACTTAATTTAATAAGATTATATTACAAATGTTATATAATGAGCATGACAATAGCTCTTAACAAGCTTTTCAGAAAATTCCTATCTGCAGACCAGTTTTTTTAGCTCTGACTTTCATCAGTGAGGCACTAGGATATTCAAGTATTAAATTTAAAATATCAGGGCAAGTCCAGCACTTTATTTAATGTTTAACTATTAAATGAAAATTCTGAAATGTTACACATCCATATGTCTTCAAATCCAGCTATCTAACTTAAATACCCACATGGGACTGAACTAGATTCAGATACACTATATATTAATAGATATAGCAATAGAAAATCACCAATGCCTTAAAAACAATAACAATAATTGCAAGGAAATCAACACAAATGTGATATTTAAAAGTTATGTTGTTTTTTTAATGATAGCAAGTTTGTTTTTCTATAATACCTTCATAATTTTACTTGAAAATTGCTGTTGTTATTTAAAAACCTTTTTTCATCATTATTTAACTTTTTTTTCATGTAACAGTTCAATACTTGTGGATCATCAAATTTTTGCTTATTTATCTGTGAAAAAAATTATATAAAATTAACCCATGTATTCTATACATGCATGTTTCATATCATGTTATAGATAATTTTAGGTAGAGTTTTAAAAAACTGGAACATGATATTAGAATAAATATTTGATTTTTATGTTATTTTTTTTTTTAAAAAAGATTCATATATTTTTGTTATAATGGAAAAAACAATGTGCACTAATATAACAGTATTTTACAATAAATTTAAGTATTTGGTGATATATAATTTTAATAGTTTTATTTATTATATTCTTTAATACAAATATATAATTATCAGTATGCAAAAGTACATTTAATTATTTTATATTAATTCTATTAAACAAATCATTTTCATTAACTACATTTTTAAATATTAGTTTTTAAAACATGTAGCCTAAATGATATTTGTATATATGTTTTGAATAAGTTGTATATGTATGTATCTATGTGTGTTACATCAGTATAAATAAATAAATAATATTCAGATACTATCATATTTTATTTTATTTATCCCTATTATTATTAAAATAAATATTTGGAAGCAAATTATATCAAAAATAATCTTTACTTCGATAGGAAAATAAATGTTCTAAATAAGTTTCTTTTTAAGATTATGGATTGTACTCATTGTTTGGAATCCTCCTGCTGTCATATAAAAATAACTATTATTAATCATAACTTATATATAAACAGGCAAAACTCTCCATATAGTAGTGCCACCCTGTACCAACCAGAGTAATCAATGGATCCCAGAAGGCTTGTGCATAAATTCACAATCTAGTGCTTACTCTTCCAATATCCTCAAACTAGTTTCTGGCTTGTGGTCTTCATCAGTGAGGAGTCTTGGATCTGAGAGCACTGCACCTATATCTTAAGATCTAATACAGCCCTCCAGCAGCCACCTTTTATCTCTACTTAACTACAAAACTATGAGTTATGTGCTAGCATAAAAGATGGTGATCATGTGATGTTTATTGGTAAAACTTATAGATACTTTTATATCTTATACTTTTCTTAGATATTAATATATCTACTGCTCAGCATAATGTAATAAAATTTTTATTTTAAGCTTTCCTTACTCAGCATTTCTAATGCTTATGTCAATTACAATTTATAAAAGATACAATTTATAAATAAGTTTATTTAATTTTTTGATAAGTGTGATATTTTATTAACTTTACTTTTATAATGTTATACATAACATGTTGCCTTTAATATTTATTTTTTTACAATATATTATTAAATTATAGTAAGTCTTATATCTTCAACAGATATATACATTTTTTTTTCCATATGTCAAATCGTCAGCCGGGAAGCGAACCCACAACAACTGTCTGCAAGCAACTCCTTGCTTGTAAGGCTACTGCACTGATCTCTCGGCTACCACCTCTTGACTAAATATATACAAATTTTGACATGCAATGACAGGTTAAGTTATTTTTTTAAAAATGAAACTAATTGTTTTATTTGACATTGCTTTTACTACTTAGTAATTTTTTTGGCAAAAAATGTTTACTAAATAAATATTTTAAAATTGTTATTTAATTCTAAAATTATTAATCAATAGCTAGCACTGTCCTATAGCATTTGAGATTGGAAGTGATGTAACTTTTAAAATTGCTTACAATGCACTTTGTTATAAAAAAAATTTTATTTTGAAACTTTTCATTAAATGAACTATGATTGTGTGTGTAATTTTTCCCTTTTTTGCATTTGTATTTGCAAATATAATGCTTAATTAATTTTATTTACTTTATATATATATATATAAACTTGTATAATTTTTGTAAAAATAATTGAAGCATATTTTATAAAAATAAAAACTATAATGTAAAATAATAAATATTCAATTTTTTAATTTTAAATAAACATTAAATATTATGTGCAGAAGTAATTAGGAAAGAAAAATAAATAAAAAAACTTTTTAATTAATGTTATCACAAGCAAGTGCATTGAAGAAAATAACAAGACTTTTAAATAAATAAAAGGAAACTAAAAAGTCTAATTATAACAAATAATATTTCTTTGCTAAAGAAAATCTTTTAATTATCTTTCACTTTAATCTTTTGTTGAATTATTTTTAATATGAATTGAAAATAATTTTATGATATTTATATTTACAAAGTAATAAGTGCTTAGTATTATATTTCTAATACACTTTTTCATATATAAACCTTAATAATATAAGGGATACGTTATAATGTAAGAATGGTTTTCGATTTTAGATGCTAGAACATTTTTTTTTTAAAAAATGAAATGTTTTATTGCTTGGAAGTTTATAAGAAGTTGGATCATTGAAAATGTCAGATTTAGACAGGATCATGAATTCCATTATCTCTACTTTATTACTGCACCAAACTAATTAAGTCTAGAATAAATTATGTTAGGCAGAGATAAACATTGAAAATTACAATAAGTAATGACCAAGTATACTTAATGTTATAATAATTCATTGTTTAAATATCCCAGGCCACACTTAGACAAGGAACATAAAAGTGTTGTTAATAATCATCAATCAAGTTTTAGCCTAAATCATTTTCTCTAAATTAATGTTGGTGGGCTTTGAGCATTCCATCGTCAGATTTTTAGTGAAATGGATGGCTAAAGAGTTGTGGGGTAGAGAGGTTTGAAGTCTGTCCGTTAAAGTATGAAGATTGGCTATCTTAATATAATCTGATCTTTGATTCTGTATATGTGTGGAGATGATAATCTAGACCAACTGATGAGTGCTGGTTTAGCATGAAATACTTATATTGGTGATTATTTATCTTTTTGACCTGTGTGTGATCAAGTGTATCAGCAGTATGGGATAGCATGGATGGTTGATGATCATGTGAAAGTCTGAGTTCAAATCCTCCATATATTACACAAATAAGTGCAAGTATGAAAAAGCCTGTACTGTAGAAAAAAATTCAAATTTCAAAATAACGTGCTATAAGGTCTGCCCATCCCTTGTATATGTATGTAAATAGATTATGTCTAGTACATAAGGGGGTCAAAGAGACTTGTGGTCAACATAGGTATGATGAGAAGGTTGACACTAAGGTGAGCTATGAGTATTCCAGCATCAGATTTTCAATGAAATGGCTGGCTGAAGAGTTATGGTATGGAGTGGTTTGAAGCCTATCCATTAAAGTATGAAGATTGGCTATCTTAATATAAGCTGAGACTTGATTGTGTATGTGTGTGGAGATGATAATCTGTACCAACTGACAAGTGCTGGTTTAGCACAAAATACTTATATTGGTGATTATTTATCATTTCAACATATGTGTAATCAAGTGTATCAGTGGTATGAGATAGTATGGATGGTTGAGGGTCATGTGAAAGTCTTAATTCAAACCCCCTATATACTAAATTAATGTTATTTTTTGAAAACATATATGATGATTAAAAAAACAATCTTAAAAGTATAAATAATCAAGTGGGTTTATTGATCAAAATTTTATAAGAAATATGATCAATTGAAACGGAAAATATGTATATCATCTGTGAATTTTGAGCTCTAGATTTTTCGATGGAAAAAAAGACATATTACAAGTAAAATACGTTTGTTGTATAAAACATAGAAATTAATAACGTACGGTTTCGCTTTCCCGCCCAAGGGAAAAGAGGTTAAAGATAGATTATTAATATTTTAGTATTTAATCTAGTTAACTTACTGAAAAGTAGTTCAATCTATTTTGTTTATTTAGTTTGACTAATCATTATATATATATATATATATATATATATATATATATATATATATATATATATATATATATATATATATATATATATATACATATATATATATATATATATATATAACTACAACCATTAAATGTCTGTATTTTTAAATTATATAATAATAATTCAAACAAATATATTTAATACAGTATTCAAAATTAAATAATATATTCTTTACCAGAAGTACTTTCAATTGTTTCACTGACAATCTTTTTCAACTGTTAATACAAGCGTACA
>JAQFVV010000517.1:169003-259003 GCA_028023455.1 Epiperipatus broadwayi
TTTATTTTTTGTACGTTTGTATTAACAGTTGAAAAAGATTGTCAGTGAAACAATTGAAAGTACTTCTGGTAAAGAATATATTATTTAATTTTGAATACTGTATTAAATATATTTGTTTGAATTATTAATATATATATATATATATATATATATATATATATATATATTGTTGAGGATATCATTAAGGCTAGCTTTAGATTAAGACTAAATATACCACTGCTTAAAAAATGGTTAGATTTAAAGAAATTTGCAATACAAAAATTAAACAAGGATTTAAAATATATGTAAAATATTGCTATAAATGCAAAAGAAATAGAAACACTGAAGTCAACACAAGAAAATAATGCAGACCTAATACTTGCAGAACTAAGAGGAAAAATTAAAAATAAAAAAAAAACATTAATGTGAGAATAAATCAAATGAAGCTATGCTAGATATTTCATTACAAGAGATAAAAGAATATGATAAAATATCAAATCTTAAACTGAAACTAAAATAATATAAGAGACAATGAGATTGATAGATAAGAAAAAACAATCTAAAGTAATATGGAGAAAAAAGCTATGCGTTATCTTATCTGGATTAAAAATATTATGATAAGATTGTAGGCTTATCTCAAATTGGTAATTTCTGAAAGATAGATGATAAAACCCCTATTAAATCAACTAAAAAAAACCCAAGTGTAAAAAAATAAATAATTCGATTTATGTCAAATTGTGAAGAAATATACTAAATGAAAAATATAATACTCTTTTTTGCGAATTTTTACATTTAAATACAATTATATATATAACATATAATATGTAAAAATATGTAAAATTAGCATCTTAGATACATTTTATATATTTTTAACAAATTGTATTCGCTCTCAGTATGAAAATGAAGATTTAAAAAATTAAAATTAATTTTAAAACTATTTTAATTAATGTTTCAGTCATTCCCACACAAACAATTGATTGATGCTGTGATCAATAATATTTGATCTTAACTTAGAAAATCTATTTTTGAATGTTCTTCATGGTAGAGACTTTAATCAAAAAAGATTTTATATGGTATATTAATTCTAACTAAAGTAATTAAATGTTAGCAGTCAACAAGTTTTAAAAATAATAGAATGTGTTTAAAGGCAATAAGAAAGTTATACTTATATTGTGCAGAAGTAGAAGTATAATACTGTACTTAACATTACTTTGACTTTTGTTTATATTTATAAGAACAAAATATAAGATCCAACTTGTTTTTTTTTTTTTTTTTTTTTTTTTTTTTTTTTTTTTTTTTTTTTTTTTTTTTTTTTTTTTTTTTTATTTTATTATTATTATTATTATTATTATTATTATTATTATTATTATTATTATTATTATTATTATTATTATTATTATTATTATTATTATTATTATTATTATTATTATTATTATTATTATTATTATTATTATTATTATTATTATTATTATTATTATTATTATTATTATTATTATTATTATTATTATTATTATTATTATTATTATTATTATTATTATTATTATTATTATTATTATTATTATTATTATTATTAACTATTTGTTTCTTATTAAATACATGACATTTACATTTTATTTGAATATATTATCTATTTAGAAGAAATTTAACCAAATAAAAACTTATTGAAGTAAAAAAAAGGCATTTTATCAATAACCATCTTATTATCTTTTGCTGTTTTGTGTAAATAAATATTTAAATTTCATTAAAAAAAATATTTGTCATTATTTGAAATAATGCAATAATAAAAATATATTTAAATATAAATATTTTTTACAGAATATTATTATTAAAATACTTTAATAGCCTAAAGAATGAAATAAATTGTTTGTTCTGGTAATTTCCTATGTTCTTTTTTATTTGATAAATTGATATTTTATTTTTTAGACTATGCAACATGGTTTGGTGCAGTTGGTAGAGCATCTGACTATGATTGGGAATTCTCAGAATTGATTATAGCACTTACAGTTCTATTTCTCAAACTTCTCATGAACTCTTGAGCAATAAATCCATTTCCATTTATTTCTTTTTGCTTTGTGTCGTTTGGCACAGTGGATAGAGTATACAGCATTAAATCAGGAGGTCCCAGAATCGATTCTGGCAGTCAAACTTTTTATGGAATCCCAAGCAATAAAGCCATTAGAATTTTTAGTTAAATTTTATTTACTGAATTTATATTTTAAATTAAATTTGTAAAAAATAGATAGATAAAATAGAAAATGAGGTGTTTTTTTGCCAAAATAATACAACTAAGGAAAAATCTAAAATAATCACAAAATAGAATATGAATTTTTTGGATAATGTTTTAAAATATAAATTAATAGCAAAATAGAATTAGATTCTAGTACACAATCTAGTGGTGTCATATGGATAAGTTAATTTGATACTGATAAAATAATACTTTTTAATAAATTATTATGGTAGGACATTTTTATTTTCTTTGTTTTCTATTTTAAAACATAATCAGCTGTGTTACTATTGCCATGCAATCATAAGATTTAGTTAAGGTTATTATATTAATCAAGTGACTGCTATTAATATATCATAGTAAGAATTTGTTAATTAATAACGGCTAAGTTATAAATCTTTGCTGGAAGATATTTATATAAAGCAAGAGTCTATAGCTATTGTCACTGAACTCAAACCACTTAGAGATGTTTATAGAGCAGTATTTCAATGCTGATTTGTAATTACCATTCAAATGTCATTATCACTACAATAAACAATAAGCTGCATATATTTCTCTAGTTGATTTTTTTAAAAATAACTAAAACTGCAGAGACTGTCAATAATAAGTATGGTGATGCAACAAATTTCTATTCAGTCAAAAACATAATGAAAATTTGTTTACATATTTTAAAGTTAATTTTATGTTATAGTAAATTCTATAAGTTTATCATCTGTCTTTGAACTTTCAACTCAGACAAAGTTTATTCATAAAAAAATCCTTTAAACAATTTTAAGTTACGGTAATAACTTACAGAATTTTATTGCCAGAATAAAAAACATTAAAATAAGAATGAATTTAAATTTCTAATGAAGATAACCAAAAACAGTCAAAACTGGTGTAAGAAAAGAGTTCAATGTTTTATTCAACAATTTGCTTTCTAAATTTTTACATTTTGTAATTTCAATATTTTTTTAGTTTTTATACCATAAATATTTATTTATCAAATAACATATTTTATTCCTTATGAATAATATATATAAATTAAATTATCTTTCCTATTGCACACATATTATATTTTTTATTAACTGATTTATTTTAATAATTATGGTAATATTACCCCTGATAATATAGGGATATTTTTTAAAAATATTTTTGATAGATTTTTAATACATTATTTTTTTTTATAATAATATTGCATATTTTTAAAATATATTGTAAATACTTATTTACACAAAGGATAAACTCTCCATACAATAGCATCACCAGTGTAAAACAGAGTAATCAATGGATGCAAGAAGGTTTCTGCATAAAAACCCTGTCTAGTGCCTGCTCATCCGATATTCCAAAACTGGTTTTCAGCTTATGGTATTTATCAGTGAGGATCCTTGGATCTGAGATAACTGCATCTAGATATTAGGTTCTAATGAAATCCCCCAACAGCCAGCTTTTACTGAGTCCAAAATGAAAACACAATAATGTTTTCAATTCAAGCTCACCAGTCTATAGTTGTATAAATCTGACTCTGGTTATTAAAGAACCAAAGACACCAAAATGTATGGATACTGAACTGAATTCACATCTATACAACTACACAAGCTGATGAGCTTGAAATGAAAACCATATAGTCTTTTAATTTTGGACTCAAATCTTTATAGTTAACTAATAAATTAAAAGATGACTGCTTGAGGGTTGCATTAGATCCTTAGATCTAGATGCAATCCTCTCAGATCCAGGGCTCCTCACTGATGGAAGCCACAAGCTGGAGATATTGGATTAGTAGGTACTAGATAGGGATATTATGCACAAACATTCTGGAACCCATTGATTACTCTGGGTTGCATTGGTAGTGCTTCTGCATAGAGAGTTTAGCCTCTGTGTAAACAATTTGTGTAAGCATAAGTAATGGTGATCATATGATGTTTACCGATTTAAAATATTTATTTCATGATTGTGTTGTTATTATTTGTTCTTAAATTTCAAAAACTTCCATAATCTAGACTTACAATACTTCTTTATTCTCTAATACACTGTATTTTTATCATATTAATGGTGTTTGATCTCTAGTTTTTTGACAGAATTCAGCAAACAGAGATTATACCATTGTATATAAATATAGTTGTGGCCTTTGTTTAAAACAACTCTTGTTTTTAAAATAAATTCTAATAAAAATTATTAGCAAGGTAACTAAATCTTATCTAAATTCTTGGTTACATTTAAAAAATAACTACAATGCAAATAGTAGCGCACATTTTAATTCTCTATGCCTCATATTGTAAGTTTTAGAAAACAATGATATTGCCATATTACAATGCTTAATACATCTCTATCATATGCGTTGAATCATTTCAAGATTAGCAGTGAGTAGCTCAGGCTCTTGGAAGAATGCAACTATCATAAGATCTAATGCACTTCCTCCAACTCCTATTATTATTGTTATAATAAAAAGCTATTAACAACATGAAAGCTAAGGTCATATGGCAAGTCCTGATATTTTATTATTTTATATTAAAAAAATAGATATATTTTGTTATATTATTTTGTCAAATTATTCAATATGAGCTTTACATTATTATAGATTACTGAATCTGACAATATAACTTTAAATATAAGTTTACATTTATTTTTGTACTCAGATATTAAATAAAAATTGATCCTAGTAGGTTTTATATCAAAGTAAAGACTTAATATATACACTTATGTACTATTTTAATAGGAACTTGTTCATAATCAATTTATTTTAAATCATATAGCACTACATAAAACAACATATTAAATAATGATTTATATTTAAGAACAAACTTTGCAAATTATATATTTTACAGTTGATATTCATAATCTTCAGAAACATTCTAATGAATTTAAATTAGAACTTACACATCAGTTTCAAGTATTAGAAGATTTTTAACATGATTCAGATTTGAATGAAATTAATATAAAATATCTGATACAATTTTAAAATCTGAAACAAAGATAGCTAGTAGAATAAAGCAGCCATTGATCAATAAAATTTCTACTGAGACTAGAGAATTTATGAAGAAAATAAGGAATATTAAGATATACAAAAATTGTGCATTAAATGATTGAATATCTAGAATTTTGTAAAATGATGTGGAAAAGAGTTGAAAATGATATACGAAAGTATAACTGTGAAGTAAGGAGGAAAGCTGTAGAAGAGAATAAAAGTCTCAAGAGTGTGAAACAACATTTTATGAAATTTATATCTGCAATAAGAAAAAAGATAAAATTATTACTAAAAAGAGAGATGACCTTGTGAAAAGGGTAGAAGACTTTTATCAAAAATTATATAGTAATAAAGAATAAGTACTGTCTATATCTATTACACCTTTTGAATTGCCCAGAATTTTAAATAAAGAAGTGAAACATGCAATTAAATGTGTGAAGAAAAAAAAGTCTCCAGGTAATGATGGAATTATAATTGATATATTAAAAGAAGCAGGTGAAGAAATATAACTTTTTTATCAAAGTTATATACCAAATGTCTAAATGATAAAGATGTACCAGATTGAATTATTACTAAAAAGAGAAATAACATCATGAAATGGGTAGAAGACCTTTATCAAGAATTATATAGTAATACAGAACAAGTACCACCTATATCTATTATATCTTCTGAATTGCCCAGAATTTTACATGAAGAAGTGAGACATGCAATTAAACGTGTGAAAAAAAGAAAGGCTCCAGGAATGATGGAATAATTGATATATTAAAAGAAGCAGGTGAGGAAATAGAAAATATTTTAGCAAAGTTATATACCAAATGTCTAAATGATAAAGATGTACAAAATGGTTGGAAAAATGCAGTATTTATATTAATATTTAAAAAGGGTAAAAAAGAAGATATTAGAAATTACATACCTATCAGCTTTTATCAGTTTTATACAAAAAATTTTCCAAGAGAATTACAACTTGTCTACAGAAAATGTTGAATTTCCACCAGCCAAAACATCAAGCTTGATTTAAAAGCGGTTTTAGTACAGTAGATCATATTCAGGTATTGATAGAAGTTATAGAAAGGAAAAATGAATATGAGTTGCCATTATGTTTTGGATTTGTAGATTGTGAAAGGGCATTTGATTCTATAAACATTTTTTCAGTGATTAAAGCATGGGATCATCAGAGTATAGATCCAGGATATTGTCATATGTTAAAGAATATCTATAAAAATGCAACAGCAACAATTAGATTACATAAGGATATTGGAAAAGTCAACATTGAGAAGAGTGTAAGGCAGTGATGACTCCATATCTCCAAAAATTTTTACAGCAGTGCTGCAATAAGTAATTTGTGGATTAAAATGGGAAGCTAAAGGAGTGAAAGTAAATGGATATTATTTAAGTCATTTAGATTTTGCATATGATGTATTTGTTTTTGCAAATAATGCTTTAGAGCAGCAAGAAATTTTGCAGGAGTTATCAGATGAAAGTAGGAAAGTAGGACTAAAAATAAATGTTAAAAAAACTAAAGTAATGTTTAATGTAATTTCTCAAAATATGAAAATAAAGATTGATTATGATGGGTCAGGAGAAAGTAACAGTTACAAATATCTTGGTCAGATTATTAATACAGATAGAAACATAATGGATGAAAATCATCATAGAATTAAACTTGGTTGGAGTGCTTTTGATAGAAATAACTTGATACTAAAAAGAAGTATGCCTATGTGTTTGAGGAGGAACGTTTTTAATAAATGTGTTTTACTTGTTCTTACTTATGGACCTGAGATTTGGACACTTAAGAGAAAACAATACAGTGAGTTCAGACTACTTAAAAAATATGGAGAGATGCATGTTGGAAATAACAAGAAGAGATCGTAAATGCAATATATGGGTAAGAAAATAAACCGGTGTTATTGACCTCATTGAAAAAATAAAAAAAAACTGATATGGAGTTGGTCTGGATATATTTCTAGAGGATATGATAATAGATGGACAATTGAAATCTTAAACTGGATTTCAAGATATTGTAAAAGACCCAGAAAGTGACCACATATGACATGGATGGATGAAATAAAAAGTGTGCAGGCATGATGTGGAGAAGAGAAGTTAAAGATCAGAGAAGATGGATTAAACTTGGAGAGACCTTCATCATGCAGTGGATTCATAATAGCTGATGATATATATATATATATATATATATATATATATATATATATATATATATATATATATATATATATATATATGATATAAACAAATATTATTTATTTATTTTTAAGTGCTATAAATTTATTCTCTTTCAAATGACTATCCATCTGATGCAATATACTGGTCTGAAAATCATTTTCATTTCTAGCAGTAGTCTGGAAGTATTTGCAAAGTCATGGCTCTTAATGTCTGCTATGTTTTTCATGACTTATAAATTTGCAAAAAAATGACACATTTTTTTTTCTTTTTGAGGGATTAAACAAAATGCAAAAAAACAAATTTGAGTTAATATGGTTGGTAGATAAGCTGAATTATGCTGAATTTACTTTAAAAAGTGTTTCACTGTCAAGATGTTAAGAGATGACCTTCTAAAGAAATAAAGCTTGCATTCATTTCTTTTTACAAAAGAAGGTGCTTATATTTTACCACATGAAATAAATGCTTAGAAACTTGCAGATAAAATGCCTGACTCTTGGAAGAAACATCATTCTTGCATAAAAATGGCATTGTTTTGGCTTTGGACTTCACTTGCAATGCTATTTAAGGATGTGGTAAATTTATCATTTACATTAAACCATTTCATAAACTTGTATTTTTTTGAGATCAGCTTTCTTGTAATCTGTTTCAAGCATTACAACTTTTTTCCTTGTCAGTTTCTGTAAACAAAAACAGTATTTCATATTGACAAACTTTTCATTCATTATTAAAAAATGATAAAAATGCAAATTGTACTTTACAAACAATGTGTTATTTGGAACCATGATTTCACATGACAATGACATTTGGCAAATGGATGCAGAAAGATCTTTGCAAAAAGTGCATAACCAGAAAAGCATATACTATAACAGGTACAGAAACCAGAAAACGATTTTGGATATTTTGGAGTCCTTCCTTGTATGAATATCTATCTATCTATCTATCTATCTATCTATCTATCTATCTATCTATCTATCTATCTATCTATCTATCTATCTATCTATCTATCTATCTATCTATCTATCTATCTATCTATCTATCTATCTATCTATCTATCTATCTATCTATCTATCTATCTATCTATCTATCTATCTATCTATCTATCCATCCATCCATCCATCCATCCATCCATCCATCCATCCATCCATCCATCCATCCATCCATCCATCCATCCATCCATCCATCCATCCATCCATCCATCTATCTATCTATCTATCTATCTATCTATCTATCTATCTATCTATCTATCTATCTATATCTGTCTGTCTGTCTGTCTGTCTATCTATCTATCTATCTATCTATCTATCTATCTATCTATCTATCTATCTATCTATCTATCTATCTATCTATCTATTTATTTATCTATCTATCTATCTTATATATATATTGAACCGTGTTCGAATGTGTGCATTCGAAACACCGGTCTCTTAGGCAGAGAAGAACATACTCGGAGAGTATGTATGCCCAAATGATAGCTATAAAATATATAACTAGCATTACATTTCCAGGACATAGCTTCTTCTCGGCTGTTGAGTTGAACACCACGTCCAAAGCACTTTTTTTTTGTTTGTGTATAAACACGGGCGCCAGCTATCTATTCAAGGATGAATAAATAACGCACTTTGAGCAATAGCCACTAACTCAACGCCTAAATCCACGACTAGCTCAGCTATTTGTAATCACTAATAGATTATACTTAATTAGTGATTAAAAGAATTGATAAAAGAATTTGTTAAAAAGAATTGATAAAAAGAATTGACCGACAAATAAAGTTTAATTTTAAAGATAATTTATTAACTAACATTTATTTACTAAATTTAAACATTTTATAATTCTAATAAAACACACGCATATTTTAAATTAACATTTCTAAATAGTTTAAATATTCCTATAGATTTAATAACAGAACACTCTAATTTAACTAATAAATATTGATATAATGATCACGCACATATTAACTCATGTACACACGTAATAATAATAAAGTATTACATAGCATTTGAAATTTAATCACACATATCAATAGTTCATTTATGTATGATATAAAGTTCATATAATTAGACTCTTGTAAGATTCGTACGAATTAATGCAATGCAATGGCTATTACAGTATAAATGAAATAAGCAAATGTTTTTACCTAGGCTTTTGAATATAGATGTAGAATTTTGGTTCTCTTTGGTGGCTGCTTTCGGTGAGAATATTTCCATTGTGAATGTTTCCATTATGAATGCTTCCAGACGGCTGGGACTTTTCCTTGATGAGTTTCACGATTATTACTATTGGAGACAATTAGATACTGACGGAGATTTTCTAAGTTGTTACGTTGACATTATTTCACGGGCAGATCTTGCTGTTTTCATCAGACTTTTTAGGTTGTGTAGAGGCATGAATTCCCAAAATCTTCTCAGCACTGCATTTTGTTTCTGGATATAATTAACTCAACTGATTCAATTAATTTGTGAACTGCACTACTCAATTACTTTGTGAACTGCCTCACTGTCCGATAAAAAAGTCTATTTATATCTGCAACGTGTTGTCGAAATATTTCCGGTGATAATCATTTGATAAACGTGTTGTTTTATTTTATTAATAACCATTGCCGTGTTTTTAATGATAATCTTCTTTTATTTCGCATACATTTTTATTTATTTACAAATCGCACATATATACGCACATATATTTTTAATACAATTTACTATTTAGTTTTAACATTATTTTTTTCTTTAATTAAACTTGAATGAAAAGAGATTTGTACATTTTAACTTTTTAAATTATATTTTTACGAATACTAATAAAAACTCTTTACTTCCTTTTATAACCCTTAGTTTCATTTCTCAAACCAAGACTCCCCCTCCCCCTTTTTGATTAATTAATTGTAGCTTTTTTTTTATTTCAAAAACTAACGCTAGAAAACTATTTAATTCTTATCTTTTTTCTAAAACAAACTGCAATAAACTCTTCAACGTTTAATTTTATGTTTTCTTTTATGAACGATTATTTTAATAATATAATTTTAGATAAAATTATATGTGCCTATATCAATATAGGTACAATATATATATAAACTGTAAATAGTACAACATTTGTGCATCAGTGTGTTAAACAAACTATTTATACAATATTAATAGCAAACACAATTTCAGTACATAGTTGTGGCATCAATTATTAAAATGAAAAAAAAAAACAACAACAACATCTTCTGTACAAATTTCTGAGCATGTGCAATTGCACATTATTAATTTTCTGATTCAAAATGTTATTAAACTTACTAATGTAGCTTGTTTTTCCTTGAGGGTTAATTGTATGTCAGGAATCTGATTGTTTAGCCATTTACTAGAAGAATCTAAAGCTATATGTCTTCTGCAACATATAAAAAGTCTGAATCTAAATCTCAATTTAATTCTGTGTTATTTTGCTATGGGAAAATTCTTGAAATGCTTATTGTCCTGACAAAGTTATATTTATATGTAATAAATCATATGATAGAAGAAGAAATACGTACAACATTTCTTGAATATCAGTTGATTTATTCTCTTCTTAGTATTATTTATTAATCAATTTAATGTTAGGGAAGATATAAATCTAATAAACGTTTTTAAATTTTAAATATAATTTAAAAACATAAGGTAAAGAAATGCAATATCTATTAATTTTTATCTCATTAAGCTTTGATTTGATTTTTTTTTATAAAATAATTTAAATATGGCTCATTGGATTATAATAATATTATGTCCTGAGTAAGAGATAGCAATGATCATACAATGTGTAATGTTGAATAGATATTGATTTTTTATGTAAAATATAATATTTAGAATTTTTACAAAAAATATATATATATATTTTAATAATGTAAAAAAAATTAACTATATGCTTCCTAATTTGTATGGCAAAATTGACAGCAGTGACGAGTATATTTAGGCATAAATAGCTTATAATGATATCTTACTTATAGTAGTACTCTAGTCTCTTCAAATCTATTTTAGGTCAAAGATTACTTTTACTTATCTAAATAATCATTCACATACATTCAA
The DNA here is from genome assembly GCA_028023455.1 of Epiperipatus broadwayi. Taxonomy (NCBI): domain Eukaryota; kingdom Metazoa; phylum Onychophora; class Udeonychophora; order Euonychophora; family Peripatidae; genus Epiperipatus; species Epiperipatus broadwayi. The sequence goes on from JAQFVV010000517.1 coordinate 180,360, forward strand.
ATACATATTTGGTGCATTCCTCTTTTGAAATGTGTCAAATTGCAATCATTCAAAACTATACAGACTCAGTTCACTCTCTCTCACCATATATGCATTTTAGTGATCAAGTTTACCAATCTAGTGAGTTAGAGTCATAAAACTCTTGAATCTCCTTGTCATGTTAACAGTTTATTATTTTTCGATTACACCACATTCACAAAAAGTAAGGGGCGATTTCCATATATATATATATATATTGCAGTCAAGAAAGATAGCATCAATGCGACACAAATAGTCAAACAATGCAAAAACAGCTAGGGTAATTGTTTGAAATCTTTCAGCCAATTGACCAGGCAACAATTACTATGTTGGGGAAACCAAAACTGTAACATAAAGGTAGCGTAAGACACATAAGAATAATAATCTCACAAATGTATATGATCATCATGACTATACCAAAAATAGTAGCTAATAACATCCCTAACATAAAAATAAAGACAATTTATAGTAATTGTAATATAGTAATCTAAGCTCAGGGTTCAAATACAAATGTGCCACAAAAATAAGAGTATTTATAAGGGTAAATTAATACTCTTTCTTTTAAAATGTGAAGCTTAATATTTAAAACATATATCATAAAAAAGATTGTTATTTTAAATTTTTTTCCCACAATACATCCTCAAATGTAATGACATCTTATAACTATAATGATTATCTTTTAATCATGATCAGATTTGTCATCAGATTTATTCTTTATTAAATAAAAGCATGCCTTCTTATGTTTTGCCATGTTAACTTCATAAATGATTTTTTCTTCAATGAAATAATTTTTACTTAAATAATCTTATGCATAAAGTATATCTCAAGAGTTTATATAACTAATAATTTTATAATTTATAATTTTGTTTTTCTCTGTAATTTTTGAAAATGTAACAAACAATGAGATCCTAGTAATACAATAAAACAAAAATAAAACGTACACTTACCCTTAAGATAATGTCTCATTAAATTACAATTATAAATTTACAATTTAATTAAATAGAAAAAAAACTCTTAATTTTAAAGTAAAAATAATATACTATGATAGCATTCATGATATCATGGGTAGATAAGGGATTTTATGGCTAGCCAACATATCACACTAATACATTTTCTTTTAATCTTTTGAAATAAAACCAAGCAATCTTATCATATTAAATTTATGATGAATAAAATCATGTGGTAATTTCAAATAATACAAAGTAATCATCCATATAAATAAAATTTATTAAAGTGACCTTATACCAAATAAAGAAATAATTGTAATTATTTTTAATTAAACAAAATAACGTTTTCTTTTGATGTTTTCTTAACATCAGAATTACAATTTAAATAAATTGACTTTCATATTAAATTCTTTGTATTTACATATTTTCAATGCATAACAAACAAATAGAATTATGTGGTAAACATTATAATGTTTAACTTAAGTTAATAGTAAAAATAAGTTAACATTAAGGGCATTCAAAATACAAATATCCAATTATATTACAAAGTTATCAAAATGAATCCTCATAAACAAAATAAAACAAAATGTAATATGAAAGAAAATTAAATAAAAAAGTAAATAAATAATATTTAATGGTTAAAAAATATACTATTGCTTTGATATCTTTAATGAGTTTTCTCATTTGACATATAATCCTAGAATTATAGAGTCCCTCATTAAACATATTTAATATTCTAATTAGAATATTAAGGTTCCAATTTATATTGTGTGATGAATACTGATGATGCATATTATTTGATGAAGAGCAATATCTGCAATTGTAAATTTAATGCTAAACATTTTATTGGATTTAACAACTTGGGGTCTGGCTAGACACATCTACAATACCTAATTGCCAAGACAAAAAAAACAATGTACAGATAGACTAAGACTGCAATTGAAGGTAAGAATGTCATTCCTTAGTACCTACAAAAAATCAATTTCCAGGATAAAGTCATGGTAGCACACTATGTATAGCTTTAGACAAAATATATTACAAAGAATATTCACTTTAAAAAATGAGCAAGATGACATAGCATGAAGAGATAGAAGACAATAATGATCCTTTCATGTGTGCAACTCATCAATGATTACCAAATAAATTTTAGATATTAAAAAGCATTTTATATGATATTTAAAAGTGCTAATTTTAAGGTTTCATACTCAAATAATATCAGCAATGATCACAGTTTTTTTTGTAAATCTCTGTAATACTTTTTATTCTGCTAGAAAATAACTACAGGCTAATAATATATAATGTATTAAAATTTAGTCATTTTAAGCTAAGTGATTAGTAATTTGTATCAGAAATATAAGACATTAAGAGACCACAAGAAATTATCTAACAGATTATAGATTATCCTTTTTTCATCAGTATTTCAGATATAGGTAATGACTTTCATGATTTACAGAAAATTGTGACTTATTAGTAGATATGAAATTGAGATATTTTTGTCTCCATGTATTTCTGGTATTTGATGAATTTGGGAATTCTGACAGTCACTTGTTGTCCTTATAAGGCTGATTACAGCTGTGACCTCCTCCTAACATACTTGATTTTCTAAATAACTCAATATAGGTAGTATTTTCATTACTGTCAGGTTACATGCTACTACCAATAAGTTTCAGAGATGTTTGTTTAACTACATTTCTCTTTACGTGATACTATTATAATTTTTAAATATCGTTCTGTCTATTCAATTTTGCTTCCAAATTTACATGATTATAATTTGATATATTAATCTATAATTAAGGCTGTATACATTTTTTATAATGTGTATATTATTATTTGACAACTTTCAATAATTGCCAATGCCAATGATTTCCATATTTTACTAACTAATTTTTGTCCATTGGTGTTCTTTCTCGCATCATTCTGCTTGAGAATTTGACTGTCTTAAGCAATATATATATATATATATATATATATATATATATATATATATATATATATATATATATATATATATATATATATATATATATATATATATATACGGTTCAGTATTGCATGTAATCAACAATGTGAAACTTTCTCTTTCCTATAATATATAAACTGAACTTATTCAAGTATTATGCAGTTTAAAAATCAGCCTCATAACAAGTTCAAGATCTACATTAAGCACAGTTAATAACTGTTGGTTTATTTAAAGAATAAACTCTAATCATAGGTCAATTTCCTAGCACATTGTGAGCAATAAATATTTTTACAATTTTACATACATATATATTTGACTTAATTTCCATTAAGGATTTTATTTCAGTTATTAAAATAATTTCTTTTCTTTCTTTTCACATCTGATATTTGTCTTTTTTTTTTAAAAAAAAAAAAAAATTCTTAATAGTAATTGTAATATTAGTACAATGTAAAAGGTAAAGAGAAACTACTGGATACCCTTGTGAAATGCATATTGTGTTTAAATCTTTTTCACAGTCCAGAAAACTAATTCAAGCAAAAGAACTCCTATAGATTTGATTTTTTCCTTTGATCTTTTTCTTTGCAGACTAACATTTTTTCAATTTTTGAAAAAATGATTATTAAGACATGCACATACTATTTGAAAATTTCTACTTCAATTTTGATTTAATTATGTACTAGTAAATATTCTAATTTATGTTTATATTTGTAAAAAAAATATTCTTAATGGTGAAATGATTTATTAAGCTTCAGACAAAATTGAGATGCAAGTATAAATGGTATTAAAAGAGTGGCAAGAAATATAATGATGACCTCTATGATATCCCTTGATCATAATACTCAATTGCCAAGTTTCTCTATCTACTCAAGACATACTATAAAGAACTAAATAGTATTCCTCTATTCTACATGAGTAAGTATATGAAAAAAGTTATAATAAGTTTATAATGTTTTAAATGTTAAAAACATCTTGAAGTTCATTATATGTCTTTGATGCCTAATAAGTTATGCTATTAAAGTGAAAATTAGTACAAATACTTACACAGATGCATATACTACAGGACTACATTGTGCCTTATTGGATTATCTGTTTTCCATGCAAATGATGTATATTCAATTCTGATCCTATTCTATAGATTTGAGGTTTTTTCTCAGATGGTCAAGTCATAGTCAACCCATTTAAGCATTCAATGTTAAAATAGCATGAACTAATCATATTTATATAATTTAATAATTGTTTTTAAATTTTTCTGTACTATGTGAAATTTTGTTATCTTTTTGTACAATAAATTTAGCGTACATATTTATGCTATGACACAGCAAAAATAACAATTAAAAATAAGTATTATTTTAGTGAAATGAATTTTTATGCAATTCACAGTATTCATGACATTTAGTCACTGTTATTGTTAATTAGAGCATTTCAATTATTTATAAAAGCTGCCTCATTTATAAACAAATGTAACTATTCCAGTGAGTATTTAATGGGATGTTATTTGCTTTTTTGTCGATAACATTTTCATTTTTAGCAATATACCTTGCCTTCTCAAACTTTTACTTTGGTTATCATGTTCATTCAAATCATTTTAATATTTTGTAATAAGGATATATTTCCATGTTTATTTGTATGATCAAAAAGTCTGCATTATGCATTTTAATTTTCTTAGCATGCTAACTTACATAGTTTAGTCTTGGTCAAGATTTTTTATAACATATAGATTAATATTCTAGGCTATTACTTTTAAAAGCATACATAATTTAATAAAGATTTTTTTTTCAATTTCATTCTTGGTTATTAATTAATAAGTCACTTTAGGAAGGCAAATATAGCATAGTTTGGTGTTTTTATCCTAATTTTCTATATTATATTGCAATTGAAATATTGTAATTTTTTTACAGTGTATTTTTGTTGAATTCTAATTTCAATAAGTGAGGTACATAATTTTTGGTGTTTCATGTTTTGTCAAATTTATGTTTAAGCATGCAAAGTTTCCAACTAAAATATCCTTATAACCTTTTGATTTATAAACTATTTAAATCTGAGCTTGTAGTATAAATCTTCTAATGTCAATTCAAATGTCATTTATTTATATGAATAAGTAAATCAGAATACCTCAAACCATTGAAACTATCCTTGTGTTCAACAGTCCATTATAGTAATGATGAGGCACATTCTTCATTATACAGATTCTTTATTCTTATTGAAAATTCACAAACACATGCATTATTAGTATATATTATATAAATGTTTTCTGTATCATTAGTTTAATTATTATTATTTTTATATCTTCAAATATTAAACAGAGAATTATACCACTATTTGATAACACTATCACAAAGTGTCATTCATTCTATAAAATTTCTTATTAAATATTATAGTTATGTTCTATGAGTGCAGTAATTGACTCATCATATGGCATTGATCATAAAGTATTATTATATCAAATAATACAAGTTTGTGGTTTTGAAAACTTCAAGTGATGATTTGATAGTAAATTTACCCAAGCCAAACTGATTATTCATCCATTTTTGCAGTCACTTTAGTTACCATAATAATATAAATCCCCAAAGTTGATCATTATACTTGGAAATGGTTTTCTTTGCAATGCAATATTAGAGAATGTGCATAAAAGTGTATCTGCTGATAAATAAATTTTCATGTAACTTCATCATACAACTTGTTATTTTTAATGCAATATTAATACATTTTTCTTTCATTATTTTATTGTCATGAATTTAACAAGTCAATTTTTTAATATATATTTTGTTTGATGCTTATGTTTTTCTTCTACACAAAAACAAAACATTTTTTAAATTTTATTTCAAGCATGTACTTTGTTGTGATAAAATGTCATTATTAATTTTTAATAGTTTTATCCTGTTATTTGTCATATTTTGGAAAGCATCATTTCTAATTATATATCCACTTGTTTGAAAAGGATTGCCTTTTGTATAAATTATTTTAAATGTTGCTTCGGAGTTTATTTTCCTATTAAGTTCCAAGAATTGATTTTGTGCTTCTGACATCTTTTTTTATTAATAAATTAACAGAATTTTCTATTTCATTGTCACTATTTAATAAATAATTTTATTTTCCTTTTGTATTTATTTATGATGATTTGAATGTATAAGTTTAAAAATGAATTATATTGTATAATTGATTTAGTATTTATGAAAGTTAGGGACTTGTGTATTATACAGCTGTGAAATATTACATATATATTAGTCAAGCAATAACTCTCTAACCTTGCAATCTCATAAAATAATGCCTGTATAAAATCCTCTGACAAACTTAACCCATCAGTTTTGATAAAAGATGACAAGTAACATTTTTTAATACAAAATGGTGACAATTAACCTTATTTAGTAAAAAAAATAAACAAATATGTGTTTATGTTTGAAAGTAAATCGTGTTATTTGCAAAAAAAAATGATGAGAACTAATCTTATTTTGTATAACATAATTAACTAAAACTTTATTTACTGAAAATAAATGAATACATATTTATGTTTTATTTTTTTTTGTGAAAATGATGTTGCAACAACTAAACCTTTAGTAATATGCATTTATTCAAATAAAAAAGAAAAGAAAAAAGATTGCTTTTTACAATCACTAGGCTGAACTGAAGTTTTCTATGTTCAGTAAAATGCAAATGAAAACATTGTCATTATAATAAGGATGTTATGTTTTACTTGAGATAATATACTACAAGCATAAACTTCTCATAGATTGTTGGATAAAAAAATCATTCATAATGTTACTTGGTAGGAATTAAATCTGAACGGTAAATCACATGTAGATTTTACTTTTGCCAGATGATTGCTTAGTGATTTCATTATTCTTTCATAACATCACAGTATAATTTAAATTGTAAAATTAGCAGCAAAAAACAACATTTTGAATAACAACTTTCTCATGATCAGAATGTTATCGAATATTCATATAAAAATATTATTTTTCCTTCTAGAACATTGTAAATGTATTTAATTTGACCTTTATTTAGACATTGCTTTATGGCATCGACTTTTATCATAGTATAATATAATACATAAGTGCTGAAAGATATTTCACTTCAATGGCTGGATACATTTAAAACAAAATGTACTTTTTCCACACAAGTTGCTATTGTCTGAATGAGTTAATATATAAGATTCTTACATGGTGACAAAAAAGTTACCTCATTTATTAGTGGAAAAAAATCTGCTTGGGGAATTCATATTTGCAAGATTATTACTTTTCTACTTTCTCTTATGTGGTCTTTTAAAATTTTAGAATGAATTCTATATAAATATTCATATAAGGAAAATGAAAAAATCATCATCACCTTGCAATTACTTAGAACATCACAGAAAGAAAAAATAATTACATAGACAAATGACTTTGCTAAAAGAACAAAATCATAAATCATCTGAAAATTTCATCTGTAAGATAGTTTACTATTGTTTTAGCAATTAATTCTTAACAAAATTATTTTAACTTTTTATATTATGGATATTGATTATATTTTTTAAATCAATTATGTGTGTGTGTGAATGCTCATTTTCTTTTAATATTTTCACTTATGATAGACAAATTGATTCTATATATATATAAACAAGATATAAATATTTTACTTATGATAGACAAATTGATTCTATATATATATAAACAAGATCAAAATATTTTACTTTATTATATTTACTTTCAAGATACAAATGAATGAAGGCAATATTAAAATCATAGTTTATTATTTATTTTTTAATGGGGTTTGATACCTCTCTTGGCGTTTATGTAAACAAAGCTTGTTAGGAGCTATTGGTAAATCTCCATCTAGTGATCATAAAATGCAAACTAAATGCAAATTACAAAATTTATAACTTGTTTTGTTTATCATAAATGTACTCTTGAAGGTTTTTGCAATGATATATATATATATATATATGATAAACAAAAATGCAACATATATATATATGCAATATATATATATATATATATATATATATATATATATATATATTGCAGAGGCTTTTACTATATGGTGAAACTGAACTGATTTAAGACCCATATAGCTATCTAGTTTGTTTAGCTGGATTTGAAGACATTATGTGTCTGAGAAATTTCATGCCTCTGCAATATATAGCATTACAAAAGCCTTCAATTGTACACTTATAATAATTAAAACAAGTCATAAATTTTGTAACTTGCTTTTGAGCTTGCATTTTATAATCACTAGATGGAGATTACCAATAGCTCTAATCAAGCTTTTATTTTATATATTGCAGAGGCTATCACTATATGGTGAAACTGAGTTGAATTCAGATCCATATAGCTATCTCGTTTGTAAGGCTAGATTTGAAGACATTTACATGTCTGATAAATTCATGCTTTCAAATTGATAGAAACATGTTTTATAAGTGCTGAATTTTGAGTTAGTATTCTAGATATAGTTTCTAGAATCCCAGAAGTCCACTGAGGTGAGCCACAAACTTGAAACAAATTGGTCTTGAGATGGGGACCCTGGTAGAGATTTTGAATTTTTTCTCTTTTGGCACTTATAAAATAAAAGCTTGATTAAAGCTATTGGTAAGCTCCATCTAGTGATCATAAAATCCAAGCTTAAAAGCAAGTTACAAAATTTATGATTTGTTTTAATTATATATATATATAATATATATATATATATATATATATATATATATATATATATATATATATATATATATATATATTATAACCCACCTATTCAACATCGATCCTACACATTATATGAACAAATGTCCAGGGCCACAATTGTATTAATGAATATAATAAATTATCAACTTTATTTTGGTTTTAATTAATATTGAGACTCTTCTACTTATGGCTGACTTATAGCTTAGCTCAGTAGAGGGTTATAGGAAGTTACGGATATATGGAATATAAATAAATGAAGGAAGAAATAATATTGGTCAATAAAATAAGATATATGCCTCATTTGTTAATCAACCAAATGATAGAAATCAATAAAGTTTCATTTATTCAAGCCAATAAACTATAAGTTTAATTTGATCTCTTCCATCATCTAAATACACTCTTATATTAGCTACAATATAATTTTAACAGAAAAACATGATATTGAATAACACCACTTTCTAGCACGTCTTAATCTAAATAGCTAAATTAATATTAATTTGTAACTATGAAATCAGATCTTAGGGACTCTTTAATATAATTTATTAAAGACATTCTATTACACAATGACTTATAACTATGGTAATAAAGAAAGTAATAATGGAATGAGTTGAATGATGTTCCATTGGACTAGCAATTATATAATGAAGGAAGCAGGGTAACTTTTAATCTCACATCATTGTCTAAATAATAAGTTGAGTATACACCCTTCATCATAAGTTTACCAAATGGTAAAGTATTTCACATAATGCTTGAAACAAGAGAACAATATTATCAGATTTAAGTATGGTCATTACCAAATTTATAAAGTAGTGCATTTATGTTATAATAGATATGTGGAATGTGGAAACTAGAATATGAATGCATATAAGAATAACTCGAGACAAAATTTTAAATAAATAAATAAAGCATTCATTTACATTTTGCAATCAAAATAAATATAGTTGGTTCACATTGGGACTGTTTGTCCTAATTACTAAATTTACAAATACATTTTCTAATCTGGATTTGATATCTCTTTTATTACACAATTTATCATTTATTGATTAGACATTTATAAGTCATGAATTAACAAATAAATAATGCCCTCATATTCTAACTTCGAAGATATTTAGGCTGTTAATAAACTCTAACATCTTTTATTAGCAAACAGCAGTGGATAAATAAATATCTTATTATGGGCACAAATATACAAGCTGGAGAGGTCACACTATCAATTATTGGGATAAAACAAATTAATAACTTTGACTGTCAAGAGAATAACCTTAAATAACTCCATCAAATAATCATTTTAAGTATCTATACTATTCACACATTCAAAAATAAAATAAAAAAATCATTCTGATGATTTAAAGCTTGTGGTAAATTAACACGATATAATTCAAAATATTTAATTTCTGATGTATAACTTTAATAGTATTATACATTCATATCTGCAAGGTTATTTGCATTACGTGTGTGTCACATCTTATGCTATAATTAAAACAAAATCAATATATTTACATCTTGTTAGTTTACTTATGAACTACTAAATAAGTGTCATAATACATATATTGCCATATACCAACCAACAAATATAACACTATTTCTGCTTTAATATTCGATAAAGAACTTAATCTTACCATTTATTTAACAACCAACAACATTACATATAGCTATGATTCCATGATAACACAAAAATAAACATTCAAAAAAAATGTAAGCACATGAGAAATAAACAAGCTTCTTGGCTTATAAATCTAATGACAACCAATGACTCTGCACGTCACTATGAAGTATACTATTGTTGTGTAACTCGGTCTCACTACCAGAATAGAGAGGAAATATACTACTGAACTTCATAAAATATAATTTTTATAATGCATACATATGCAATCAGGAATATATTTCACTCATGGCGAATACTTAGATATATTAAGGGAGAGAGTTATCAATCCCAATCAACATAGAACATATCACTAATAACTATCTTTATCACAGCTACTTTATACAATTCATTCTATACATTGGAAAATAAATACACATACACAGATAGGTCACTAATTCTTTCAATTCTTTTAGCATATAGCATTATCCAAAAATAACAGAGAGAAACAGTTATAAAACTGAATATTTATTAATTACTTACAAAATATTTATTAATTACATACAAAATACACTGCATAAGACATACACATATATGTATGAATAAGAGCATGTGAATAACTTCAAATTATATAATATGCAAATATTATGGTAAGTAAATGGTAAACTGAAAATAAAAACTTTTAGTCTATGACAAACTCTTAGCTGTTTAAATTTTTAGATGGCAATAATATTGTCAATGAGGTTTCACCATTTTTGATAACAATATTTATCTTTCATACCTTTACTATAACCTAAGCCAAGTGCTCACTTTGAGACATTAAATGAATAAAAAATCTCTCTTCAATGAAACATACAAAAACCTATATATAATCTACATAAGAAATTATATTTAAATAATAATCATTTACCTGCATATTGCAATGTGAAATATGCTATTCAAGACATTCTTGAAGTCAAGGAAATAGCATAAGTTAAATAGGCAAATAAATAAATAATAAACCTATCTATCTATCTATCTATGGTATACCAATAGCAAAAAACAAAAAAGTCACTCTTTTTTAACTTAAAAAATATTCACTTGTAAGGTTTTTTTAACATAAACTCTCCTGAATAATGTGATGATAAGGACAATGATTTCAGATAAGTATCTGTTAGTAAAATAAAGACAAATTACTATAGGATAAACATTCACAATTTAGATTTAATTAAGCAATCTCAAATGTTCTTAGCAATAGCTAATTGACCTCACTAATATGACATGCAAGTAGTAAACTTTTCATAACAGAGATAATAGAGAGATAGTTTCAGCTACATATTTGTTTGGTATTGACCATTGAATTAATTCTGGGAATTTTCAACTTAGCAGTAACTTTAACAAGTTTCCAAAAACATTAGCTTCCCAGAACTTCATAAGTTAGCATGAATATAATTATTTTGGTCTATTGCTAATTGTTCATGGAAATCTGCAATTCCTTAGGTAATAATATTTTTCTTTTATAATATGTCTACAAACTGAGGAGAACAACAGATATATAATATTAATGTCCTTCTATTCAACAAATATCAGTTACACATTAAATAAATACTAATAATTAGTTAATTATTTGTAAGCCATGCATTCACTTTTTAATAAAATATTTTATAAGCATGAATAATAAGCATAGTTATCATGTAGATAAGCATAGTTATTATCATGTAGTAGTTCAAAATATAACACAATAAATTATACATGCATCCTCCCATTTTAATTTAACTTTTATATAATTAGAAGAGAATTTTAATTTAGAGTCTACAGTAGGTTTTGTTAAACAGTCCTGCATAAATTTCCTTAAAAGAATATAAAGTTCACACAATTTCATTTTTTCCATAATAATAGAAGACATAGGCAAATAAAGTAGATTTAAGTTATAAGCATATAAATACATTTCACATGACAGGGTTAATTTAAAATTCAATTGAGTGAAGAGTGAAGAAAATATATCTTATAAATAAATTAGCCTGACATCATTTCTGAAAGCTGCCTGGTAGCTAGAATTCCCATTCTGAATTTTATAAAATAATAATGTTTAAAAAATTACACTTTTGAGGTTGACTGACTTGATTTCTGGAAGAGATTGGAAAGAACTATGTACATAGAAGAAGTGGCAGAAGCAGAATGAATAAAATAATGACTAACTTCTATTACTGACTATCACTTAAATACATCTCATTTCCATCAATCAAGAGGTCATCTTATCTTCCAAAGGTTAGCTGCACCCTTTGCACTCAGATAATTAAGGAACAAATATTCAAGAAATCTTTTCTTGAGAAAAAAAATCATTTTTATTTTCTTAATTAAATCAAACTGAATAAAACAAATAAAAAATATTTTTTACACTTTTGAAATAAATGAATATTAATTAGCTAGTAAATAAAGTAGTTGATAACACAATTTAGTTTGTCAAATGATTTACTAATCCAGATATCCATTAATCACTCAAAATATATTTGCACCTGTTATTAGAGACATTTGCTGTAATTTTAAGTGCTTTATTGTAAGGTGTAAAAGTATATACTATAAATAAATATGAAAATGAAATTGGAAAATGATATAGACATACATGCACACACATATGCTGCTATATGAATACTAAATTATCCTGACTAAAATATGACTTACATGGCTATGGGTTAAACATATTTCACTGACTTTCCTACCTATACCTGGGTGTGCCAATGAGTAAACAGATTAGAAAACCATCTAAACAAATACCAAACACTATTTTACAAATAAATAAAACAGATTTCCATCAACTTAACTTGCATATCAACAATTCCTATAATAATACACCCCATTTCTTGTATTAAATACTTCATCAAATATAATAATAATACTAAATGCTTATAAAACTCCCAACTAACATTCATAAGTAACTCTCACATAATGTTTTAGACCATTAACATAAATTTTTAAAATTTTAGTGCTATTTCAACTTTTTTTTTCTAGTTAAATACAGTTATTCACCACTGACACAGTATGATTTATTTAAAGTTTGTATCTTGTGCCCATTCAGAATGTCACAATATATATATATATAATTCGATGTCTGTATTGTTTTCAAAGCAATATATGTAATTATATAATTAAATATTTGTAAATACAGTAACTAAATAATTAAATAATTCAAAGCTTGAGTTGACAAAGATTAGTAGGATAATCGAAAGTGCTCCTAATTGGATAAAATTTTTAATTATCTAGTTACAGTATTTACAAATATTTAATTATATAATTACACTTATATATATATATATATATATGTGTGTGTGTGTGTGTGTGTTAAAATATGCTTAAAAAAACAAGTAAGATTGTTTAATAAGAAAAAGAGTCGAAATTACTATCTCTTTATTGTATCTGTTAAGTGGTTTTTTAGTGGGGAGGAAGAATATGTTGGGGTGAATAATATATTTGTTTTGTTTTTGTTGTATATTGAATAAATAAGTGTAGGTGTGATTATGTTTTGTTTCATATATATATATATTGTAAGGGCTAGATTAGTGTTGCATGTCACAGTATTTAAAAAAAATAAAGCAGTTTCTTGATCTTGTATAATTTTTATTTTACTTGATCTATGGATAATAGAGGTGTTGAAGTATTAATGTTGCCACCTAATATTTTAAAGCAATATTATTTACTATTAATTCTAGCATCAAATCATAAATATGTTGTCAATTGCAGGAAAAATATAAACAAGCCAATAAATAAATGGATTTTGGAAAGAGTTAAGTGAATCATAAAAAGATCACTTGTATAAAATCAATATTATTATCCATTATTACACATTTTAATTTCTGTTATTACAATCACCGTAGCAACTTATTTATTATAAGATTAAATGTTTTAAGACTAAAATATGTTTGTTAATAAATCAATTATTGTGAAATATTATTAAAAACATATATAAAAATTATTAATTAAAAAATATTTCAAATATAATATGATTTTTTTATTTCAGCTTAAAGTGAAAAATAATATTGAATTTGTAAAACATGATTTTATTTTCACTGTATTCAATTGTTTTAAAACCATCATTCCACTTATTAATTGGAAGCAAATTTTCTTAAACAATTTTCTTACATTAACAAGGAAAATTTGAGAGATATTCAACAGTTGTCTTGACAACATTAAAATCAGCAAGAGTATGTTACAAATAGAACTGAAATGCTACAACTTCAGTTCTTGTAAGTTTATCATTGCTAGAACAGACACAATTATATTCATCTTTAAAAAAATGTTAAAGTTTTATATTATTTAAGTGATCAGTTTCTCAAATCATAGACGGATAAATCCAACCATCTGCCCATTAAATTCAGGCAGCTTGTTGATGACATTTCAGGGGATATAGCAAAATGTGAAAATGAAACCTCATCAAAATGCATTGTACTGCAAGACAGCTATATAAAAAAATATCTGTTGCTAAAATCTCAGATTTTATCCACTTATTCATGAAATGGTGTGTGTATAGATATCATATTTAAGATCAATGCATTTCACAAGATCTTAACTCATACTTATATGTGATATTAAGCAATTTAAATTTCTCTTTCTTATTTTGAAAAAAAAAAGCTAGCATTTATTATTCACTTGGATATAACTGAATTTTATCAATAAAACAATATCTTTATAAATTTTACCAATGAAAGGGAAAATAAAGTCAATGATATGTGATTTTGCATCCACTAAATTTACTGATTGTTTTAAAAACTTGAATACATTTATATGGTTAAAAGAAAATATCTGAATTTAAATGTGAAAGTAATTTAATTCTAATCCACAATAGTTATCATTCATAGTTGTCTTCTGTACTTAAAGGAAAATCATCTCTATGCATTAGCATCAGAAACAACAAACCTAGGACATATGATGAATCAGTGGATTAAAAGGAAAAATAAAATTGTTTATTTGCAGTTGGATATCTATGCATATACATTTTTTGTTTGAAAAAAAATGTGTACATTTTGTTCATATTTTATTTTAAACATAGGGTTCAATGATATATATATGCATTATTATAGGATTCACATATATAAAGGGTCAGAGA
This sequence comes from Epiperipatus broadwayi, assembly GCA_028023455.1. Classification (NCBI taxonomy): domain Eukaryota; kingdom Metazoa; phylum Onychophora; class Udeonychophora; order Euonychophora; family Peripatidae; genus Epiperipatus; species Epiperipatus broadwayi. The sequence goes on from JAQFVV010000517.1 coordinate 195,598, forward strand.
GATTCATTTTTATTACTATTATTTAAACTCTTACTGATGATATAAATTAATTTATGGCCCGATGTTTTCAAGTGTTAAATTTTTTTTATACTCCAGATTTAACTTGGGGATATTCATATAAAGAAGGGTTTAAATTTACGGTATTTCTAGTGGTAGTTTAATTATTTAAAAATTACATTAGTGAATAAATAAAAATCTATTTTTATTGGATCACATTTTTTGATTGTATATCCTATTTAATGTCTAGATTATTGGAATCTCTCCTTCCATTTATATAGTATGATTGTCATGCAACATACTTTTGAGTTTTATATCTACATATTTTATTATTATTCTATTTATTCTATATAGTAATAGACTATCAGTTAGTTATATATTAAAAAAAAACATAGTGTTGGTATGTTTTTTAACTGGCTATGATTTTAATCTATTGAAATTATATATATATATATTATTATTATTATTATTATTATTATTATTATTATTATTATTATTATTATTATTATTATTATTATTATTATTATTATTATTATTATTATTATTATTATTATTATTATTATTATTATTATTATTATTATTATTATTATTATTATTATTATTATTATTATTATTACTGTTATAAATTTTTAATTATTAACAAATAAATTTAGAGTTGATTTAAAATCCAATGAATCTGTCTAATTAGTTTTCTTTTGAATGTGCAAAGTAATTTTGATACTTAAATTTTAATCCCAGATAAAACCAATCTGGGTAAGTGAAATAGAGTTAAATATATGTACATTTTCTTATACATCATTATTAAGTCCGATTAAATATAAATTTTATATTTGGTACTGCATTTAAATGTTTGTTTACTTATCTAAATCAATATTACTGGTAGAAATAATTTCATTATTTCAGGGTTGCATTACAAAAATCTTAATAGATTTTATTTTGTCATTAGTCAGAATTTGTCTTAATTACCTTTAAACTTCTCTGATGTGGCAATCATACATTTTATTAACTAGTAGATCTTAATATCTATCTTTGGTTTGGATGACTACCAATAATTATGTTATATAGTTTAATTGTTATAAAATCCATTTTATAATTGATTTATTAAAGATTTAAGTAGATGAATAATATCAATGACTATAAGTCTGTAAATATCCAATAAAAATCTACAGTATAATTTATATATAATGTGATTGGGTATGGTCAAATGCAAGATTATTTAATAGATTTGTTGATGATGAATTCTTATAGAGTGTTTCATTTTAAAACATAACTTAAGCAATAATTGCATATCAATATAATGTAAAGTGTGAACAAATATTGATATTATGTTTAAAGTTTTATTAAAGTAGATACAAAACTAAGGAATTATTTTGTTTAAATATTATAAATATTATGTAGGTTTAGAAAACATTCTCAAATTGTTATTATAATATTTAAAAACTAGTTGATTTAAGTAGAATATCATTGAATTTAAACATAGACTTACATTACTATGTGTATTAGTTGAGTATTAAAAGTACATCAGAACTTAGTGATTTATTGATTTGAATTTTTCATCTGATAATAAATTAGTCATCTTAGCCATATATTATTGTTTAGGACAATGATATTTTTTTCACTGCTTATTGCAGTTTATTCTGGAATAGTAAATAAATTTGGTGATGTCTGAAGAGGTGATCTCATTTGCTTTCTTTTGTTTTAGTTAATATCTGAATAAATTAGATTTTTATTAGTATTTTGTTATGATGTAGTGGACAATCTAAATAATTATATATGAGAAATATTGTTATCGACTAATGTAACCAATAACTGAGCTAGATAATTCTATGCAGGTTATAACAGAGTTAGTACTTATTGATGCAGGTTTGCTCTATTATCAATAATATTTGGATCATAAGGGCATTTTTCCATTAGCTTTTATTGCCATATTGTGTCAGTAATAAATGGTTCTCTAAAAAATCTATAGGTCAATTTCTTTTATTTTGCAATTAATGTTGAATGAACAAATGTAGAGCAGTAAATATTGCTATTGACTAGTGTAACCAATAACTGAGCTAGATAATTCTATGCAGTTTATAACAGAGTTAGTACTTATTGATGCAGGTTTTGCTCTATTATCAATAATATTTGGATTATAAGGGCATTTCTCCATTAGCTTTTATTGCCATATTGTGCCAGTAATAAATGGTTCTCTAAAAAATCTATAGGTCAATTTCTTTTATTTTGCAATTAATGTTGAATGAACAAATGTAGAGCAGTAATGATGTAGATGATTCATTATTAAAGTTACAAATAGTTATCCAATGCTCGCTGATGATGATCATGTATAGGTGGCAATTATTACAAAATAGCAATATCAACAGTAGTGCTATTATATAATGACATTGCTCATTAGTATGAATGATGTGTCAATTTTGTGACATACTAAAGTTTTTATATTATCACCCCATATTATAATCAATATTATCATTACAAAATGGCTACCAATGATTAAACTATGTTTTATTCAGATTATATTGATCAATTTTCCTAACATCATTATTTTTATCACATTACTATATATATATATACACATTCTTGAGAAATTTGTAGTGTATAAAATTCTAAAAATAAATCTGAATTATAAACACTTTTTAATCAAATATTTCTCATCACATGGGTACATATTACAATCAGTTGTTTGCAAAAAATCTTTCAATAGGTTTTCATGGTTTCTATAGTTCCTGCCTTTATTTTCTGTCATTGATATGGATACATACTTTTTAAAGATGAAGTTTGAATATCACACATACTATTCTTGATAGAGTAGAACATTATAGTTCCTGGTTTACAGTTTTATTTAGTAAAATCTGCTGCATAAATGCTTGCTGGATCATCAGCATAAAACTATTTTGGTAGTATTGTGAATTTAAATACCTTTAGAAAATATCCAAGTTAATAAATATTCAATATAGATTTCAAAAAAATTATGATTTTTTATACTTTTTAGGTACTAAATGTCAGGTCAGTTTCAATAGAGTCCAGCTACAAAAAAAGCTTTTCTAGAAAAATCATTTTCATGTATACTCTGTATGAACTCACATATTTTTCAAAACTTTCAATAACCTTAATTATATATAATTAAAACCTTTTTTGTAGACTATAATTCATATCTTGGAGTAAAAGCTACATTAGATATTCTTAATTATGACTTATTTTCTTCTTCTATTGTTTCCACATAACCCTCTCAACAAAAATGCAATCTTACAAACAAGACAAATTTGTCAAGCATTGTTAGCTGAGAGGTCATTGCAGCCATTTTGCAAGCAAGTACTTGGTTGCAGACGGGTGTGGGTTCGCATCTGGCCGATGCTATGACATATGAAAAAAAGACAAATTCTTTATCTTTTTAAAAAAAAAGTCATATATTTTATTTCCAAACCAAAATGTACTATAATTATGTTCTCTTTTTTTCTTTTACTAACCCTCAATGTCTACACCTTGTATGTGATCACATTTAAATTTTTTGTATGTTTTAATTAAATAAATTTTTTTAAATGAACAGGAATCCATCTCTTTGCCGATTTAGATGTGTAGTGCAAAGTTTTTGTCACTTTTTGAGGATTTAATGGCATCTCATGCAGCTTATACTATAAAGATAAATAATTTTATTTCTCTAACTTTGCAATTTATAGTTTTTTTTTCTATTTTTTTATATAAATATTATAGAACTTATTGGTAATAATGTTTAAAATAATAAAAATCAAATTTAATTATTATAATAATTGGTCATTTTTTTTCTTAAATTAAGCAAATCCCTGATAGAAGTTCTGTATTAGATTATTCTAAAGGAAAGTAATTTTTATTTTTCCATTTTTTGCAAACTACAGTTATATATTTTTATTTACCTTTTTATCAAAAATAATGCTTACAATAATAAAAATTAAATGTATTTATTATCAAAACAGATCACAATAAAGCAATAAATTGATCCCATTTACAACCTGTTCTAAACAAGTATTTTATTTCTGTATTTTTTTAAATTTTTTTTACAGTTATATATTTTTAATTTTTTTATAACGTTAATGTGAATAATGCATGTAATTTAAACACATTTGGAAACATAATTATATCATAAAATTTTTACTTTTATTGAAGCAATAGCAGATACTGGTTGTAGCATTTACATTATAAAATTGCATTATAATGATTTTTTAGATGAAGATGTATTTGTTTATCTAATTTAATTTATGTAGTTCTAGAAATAATGTAATATTTCACTAGACGTGCTAACATACATTTTTTCGAATATAATTTTATGTTTATTTTTTTCTAATTGTGAATGTTTCAGAAAATGGGTTTATTACTTTATAGTTTATTAATACTCAGTCTTTTCTTAATTTTAAATCATCAGGTAAATAAAAGAATAATTTTTTGATGAATAATCTAATAGAATTTCAATCCATTACTTCTCTCTATTTTATTATTCATCCTTCCAGTTACAGTTAACCAGGTGTCCTTCATGTTTAAAACAACATTAATTACCATAAAATAGAACTGACCTTATCTGTTTTATTATATTGTGTGTGTGTACATATTCTTAAACTGTAATCCTACTGACCCCTTTTATAAAAATTAAAACATTCTTACAAATGTTCATTTCAATTGAAAAAATAGTCTCAGTCAGGTGGTCTCTAGATCTTTATACTAATTGTGTTTAAATACTATTGATCATATATAATTAACAAATTTATAACGATTTATATCTGAATAACGTTATTTTTAAGAAAATAGTGTGTTATTCACATTTTTCTAATATCTAACAAAGATTCTTTATGAAGTAAAGTTGTCTGTTAAAAAAATAAAATAAAATATGCACTCTTTTAGTAAATATGATTGAAAAGGAAATAAACATATGCATTCCAAAACAATATGACTATATGACATATTTAATCTTTGAATTAATTGGAAGTGATTATCATAAATTAAGAAGATGAATGATTTCATATTTTCAGGAGGAGTTGCTTCAAGTTTCTGAATGAGATTGCAATTGGACTATTATGTAAACATTTGATGGGTTTGAAAGTTAAATTTTTAGTTTGAATAGGCGTTTAGTTTATTCTCAATTTATCCTTTTCCAAAAGTGGCTAGAGAAAATAAAAGATAGATAGGTAAAAACACTTGAACATATGTTTATATAAGATTATAGGTAAGAATCCATTTAATGACTTGTTCATTAAAATATAATACATATAAAGTATAACTTAATCATTAGCTGTAAGTACAAATCAGGTCTTATAATTTAAAACATTTTAGTGAGGTTGTATTTTAAACCACTAATCAACTTTGCTCTTAGGAAAAAGTGGAAAAATCAGAAGGAACCTCATAGATAAGTATATGAAATTTCTGCTGACTGTTGCTTTTGGCAGGATGGCTCAGGTGGTTAGTGTGTTATCTTAAAATTCAATATTTAAGAATCTAAGGGTCCAGGTTCGAATCCCATCCTAATACTGTCACTGGTCAGGCCAGCAACTTCTGAAAAAGAGGGGATAATAATACCTCTTGCCAGCAACACCTGAAAAAGAGGGAAGAATACGTCTTGAAATGTTGTGCATATGTTAACATGTTTGATGTGCTATTACTAACAGTTGAATGTATTTGGAAAGTAATTTAAGGTTTACTAAATTTCTTTTTAAAAAGAAATCATATACAAACAGATGCAGCATCATATTTTGTTGAAACTATACTATCATAATTTTTTACACTTCTTAATTTTTTTATTTGTAAATATTTAGATAGATAATTATTTTTATTGCCAAATAATGAAAAGTATACCTCTGTAGTTTAGAAAGTGGCATAGTTGAGCAAATACTACATCTTCCATAAATATCAAAATTAATGTGTGAATATAGCTTTATTTGAATATAAAAGCTTATAGTAAAAATTTCTTAAATAAAAATATACTGATATCAAATAAATATCACCTACTGTCAATAAGTTTCTTATTAGAAACTGTAATTACCTAAAGTTTTTTTTCTGTAATTAAATGTTGAGTTTTAAATTTAAAAAAAAAAAGCAATTTTTTTATTTGAGCTTATGCATTACCTTATTTTGCTTTAAATGTAAATATTTAATGAAGAATATATTTTTCCATTAAAATACAATTTCATCTGAAAGCAAAATAATATATTTTGTTTATTATTTATTTCTGTAAAGTTGATATTTTTTTTCATTTGTTAAACTTATCTTTTTACAAAATATTTCAAAAATAATAAATATATAATTAAGAATAAGGAGGTTCCGTTGATTAAAAAATAAATAACAAGAAAATAATGGTCAATTCCAATGGCAAAAACATCTTGTTAAAGAATTAATAGAAAATTAAAAAAAAAAATGTCTACAAAATAATAATTTACCAGAGAAGTTTTTTTTTTTCTAGAGTAAAAACAATTATAAGAAAGATTTTGTGAAGTTCTGAGGTTATAAGAATTAAAAGAAAGATAATACATGATTGTTAATATTAGTATTTTTAATAAAGTAGAAAAGTCAATTGAAATTAAAAAAAATAAACTGTGGGAAAATATTCTCTTGAGAATATAATTTATCCTCAATAGATTGCAAACAAAAATGATATATTGAAAATGCTGTATATGTGTTTTTATAACAATTATTTGTATGGTTCTGAATTTAGAACTTGATGGATAATGAAAATAGTATATATCTGATAGAGTTTATATATATATATATAATTAAGAGCATGCGAATAGCTCTAAACAAGCTTTTTTTTTATTTATGATAAATGCTACTACAAGAGAAGACATTTAAATCATTTTTATCTTGGATTGTCCCCATCCCCAGACCGGTTTCGACCTATGGGTCTCTTCAGTGAGGAGTTGGGACATTAGATTTAAAAAAACCAACTCAAGCAAAGAATTTATCTAAAAGTTAATTATTAGAAGAAGATCTGAAACTTTTAGACATCTACATGTCTTTAAAGTCAGCTCTCCAACTGAAAAAATCATATGGGCCTGAACTTAATTCAGATACTCCATATATTAGTAGGCTTAGCCATTTAATTTAGCCAAAGCCACAACAGAAAAATAATAATAGTAATAATAACAAGTCAGATGTCAAATGACTTATATATAGCTTGCACTTACAAATATGTAAAATTAAGAGCATGCTAATAGCTCTAAACAAGCTTTTTTTTTATTTATGATAAATGCTACTACAAGAGAAGACATTTAAATCATTTTTATCTTGGATTGTCCCCATCCCCAGACTGGTTTCGACCTATGGGTCTCTTCAGTGAGGAGTTGGGACATTAGATTTAAAAAAACAACTCAAGCAAAGCATTTATATAAAAGTTAATTATTAGAAGAAGATCTAAAACTTTTAGACATCTACATGTCTTTAAAGTCAGCTCTCCAACTGAAAAAATCATATGGGCCTGAACTTAATTCAGATACTCCGTATATTAGTAGGCTTAGCCATTTAATTTAGCCATAGCCATTATTTTCATCCACATTTCATGGACATATCATTACTATTTTTATTTCAGGATTTAATATTAATATAAATTTATATAAAATACTTTATTTCTTATTATTTAAATAATAAACCTTATTTTGCACAAAGCTTCATTATTCATCGATATGAATCACATGATAACAATCCAGGTTTATCTATACAATAAATCCCCATTCTTTTGTTATGGCAATCTTTATACATAAAATAGGTTTTTTCTACCTTTGAGTTTGTTTAAGATCTTAATATAGATAATAAACTTCACAATTGGAAGATAAAAGTTTGAGATTTTTAAATTTCTAGAAAATCTTTCAAGAAGTTACATCCCAAATATAAATTTTCTTCTCTACCATAAAATCTTAGATGATAATGAAAGGTAGGAATCCATCTTGTACTTATAAAAAATGCTTTGACAAAAATTAAAAAGTTACAATATCCATTAGTTTGGGCTGTTATCATGGAATTTGCATTTATGAACCGACTGGCTTTCTGCAAAATAAGATTTATTAGTAAAAAAATAATAAATAGCAGTGGAATTTTTTTTAAAAAATAGAGACTATTATTGACCTACTTTCACAAACAGGTATATTTTCCTATTTAATGAAGTTTATTTAAATTTCCAACAATTTAAAAATTTCATCCTACTGCAGTTCAGTGCCAATTTTCTAGTCTAGATCTTAGACCAGAATGAAAGATGAAAATCCATCATTTGCTTATAGATATTACATTGACAATAGTCTGATCATTTGTGATGTAAATAATCTTATGTTGTTATGATATGAAAGCACATCAATAAATAAGACATTTATTTATTCTAAAATATATATTTTTTTTAATTTTAAATTTTATTTTAGTATGTGTCTGTCATGATAAATTTGCAATCAATTCTTGTACAAATTATTTTATATTCGAATATTTATTATTTAATTGTGAAATCTACTTACAATTATTAATAACTTTCAACCTGACAGGAACATAATCATATCTCTATATTATTAAGTTATTCTGAGCAAGCAGCATCTTGATTGCAGAGTAGAATCCAGTAATCATTCATTCTCTTTCATCTTCAAATTTACTTCTAACTCTAATTAGAATCTTTTAGAATTGATTTCTGTTAGAATATAAGTTATTAAGTAGACTGAAGCAGAATTAAAGTAATAACATTTATTTTTTTACATTGTTTGACGATTATATATATTTATAAATCATCACACTTTAATTATATATATATATATATTAAAATGTGAATTTGGGGAGATTATAAAAATGTTTAATTTTAATACGTACATACACATATGCATACATATATACATACACACAAAATAGTTACATTCATTCTGCTCTTGATAAATCTACTGTAAACTTTAATAACAACTAGATACTAGATGCTATATTCAATAAAATTCCCATTTTCAGAATGATGTATTAATTTGACGTTCGTTAGTGGAGACTGGTATTTAATGCTGAAATCAATGCAATTATGCATTGGGATGCCATATTTTATTTAATTATACTGTACAAAATATTAATCTAAAATTAAACAAAAATCTTATGGTTTTAAAACTAAACTAATTCATTTGCATAAGTATGTAGATCCAACACCACATTAGTTACGTTTTATTTTTGAGTTCTCCACAAATAATTTCTAGGCTGAGAGGGTTTATGCCAACAATAATATCTCATGTCAAGCTTATTAACATGCTTATAAGAGATATTATTTTCATTCCATTTTAGAGCCAAATAGACAACAAATTATATACTATTATAAAATCATCTCTAAATTGCTCATCATGGGTTCTATGATTCAAAGCTGAAACTATTCAAGTTATATATGTAGCTTTTATACTATTCGAACTCATATCTTGAAATTAAAAACAAAAATGAGGATATTTTTTATATTATTTCAGAAATTTATGTTCTATAATAACTTTGGGTCATTCTATTCTTTGATTAGATTATCTGATATTAACAATAACACATAACATCTCATAAGCTTACTCATATGCTTTCAAAAACAGTTTTCACTGCTCCTAATCATCTATAGTGAAACATCATAAATTGATCTAGAAAATTTTTTAAAGTATTATACCATATAGTATATAGTGACTTATCAAGCTTACCATAGATGATACTAGATTAGGATGCAGATTTTTTATATTGTTAGCATATGAGATGTTCATATGGAAATGTTTATATATACAAAAGCATACAACTTGATGTATAATTGATAATTGTTTATCTTTAACCGAAAGTATGGTTTATGACTGGAAACATCATTTGTGCATATTAATGCATGCTATTTGCAGGTTTGGTCACAGAAAAGCTGCTATTTATTTAGTGTCTGGCATAACACATACAGAGCAATATTTTCTTCATTGAGAAAAAAGAATGGAATTAGTTAATCAAATATTGAGGCTATATCACAAGTGAAATACTCCACAAATTATTTTGTATAATAAAACATGAATATAATTACATTTCAGCAGGCTAATCAGATATATTTTGTTAAATCTCTGATTTTTGACAGAAAACAAACTAAACATGATAGAATTTAATTTGTTTAAAATTATTTAGCAGATTGAAAAAAAAAAAAACCCATAAATCTGCAAATCACATCATTTTACTTTATGGTATTCATATTCTTCCAAGAACAATTAATTTCAACCTACTCTTAAATCATCTACTGTAATCTTGAATAATCAGTGAACACCAGGAAGTATGGTGATATAAATCTTCCTTGAGACTGAGATGTGGCTTTTGCTTGATGAAAAAAAGATAGGATTCACATTTGTAAACTAATGCACTTATGAATCAAGCATCCACCTTTTTCTATTCCTACTATTAAAGTTAATGACCTGAATATTTAAAAATTTGAAGATCAAATTGATTCACTTGCATAGTTACATGGATTTGATAGCAGATCACTTTCCTTGCCAAAATATAGAAGGGCCTAAATTTATTAGAAATTGACATCTCTAAATACATAGAAAATAACCAGGTGTCATGTTGAAAGAGATTTGTTTAAAAAAAATAAAATTAAAAATAAAATGTATATTTACATCTAAAAAAAAGTAGTTTAAAAGTTTGAGAAAAAGAAAAGAACAAAGGGTGGGGATTGTATTGAGATAAACGATTGAAAGTAGGGGAAATGATTTCAGAAATAAAGAATAGATAAAGGAAGGTGATTAACATTTTTTATTATTAATTTATAATATAAATGACATTATTTATTTACGGTATAAATAGCTTCGTTCTCGTCTTATAATATTAAAGCAATGGGATGTATGTGTATATAAAAAATAAATGTTAAAAAGAAAGGAAATTTCTCAAAAATAATACAGCTGAAAGCTAATGCAAATAAAAGAATTAAAAAACTAAAAAACAAAGAAAAAATGTAATTACAATGGCTAGTGATAAGTAACAAACAAAGGATTAATCACTACTATTTAATTAAAATATAAACTAAAGGAAAAAATATTATATGATAAAAGAAAAAGAACAGAAACCCAATGGGAGTGCAGTAGAATGTCTGATAAATCCTATGATAAGGAAACACTGGATATATAAGGGAGAGCTCGGTAGTGTTTAATTAAGTATGAGTATTATTATTATTATATCACATAATAGTATTATATTATATTGAAAAATAAGTCAAAGTTGATCCTGTTAAATAAAAAATGTGTTGCTGAACCATTGAATAGTGCGGCCAGCCTGAACCTTCGCTGCAATAACACCTGCAGTTAGTTCAAAGAAGAAAAATGTTCCTTTGAACCTGAGAATCAGCAGAGTGTCCATGTCCAGAATAGTTCATATGTCATCACCAAAAAATAAAAGCCTACGAGGAATTATTGTCAACCGGTTGGAGCAACAGAATCAGCAGAAGCTATGATTCCCTATTGCACATATTACAGTGTTCAAATCCTAAATAAAATCATTTTATTTTTCTTTATCTTCAAACTTTTAATTAAAGCCATTGAAAATCACTATACATCACATGATCAGAGTTTTGCTTTATTTTGCATTGAAAATCAGTGAGATAAAACTTGAACTTTATAAAAACTATTAATTTCTAGGCTATTATTATTACGAACATTAGCTTTCATAATCAGACGGTTAAAATCAAACCTCATTAGGGTCTGTATGTACTTTAATTAAATATGCTTTTATTTTTACTTGTATTATTCAAATGTATATGATAAAATGTATTAAATATCTAATGCATTACAAAAACGTATGTACGCATTTCTATTATGGAACAAGAATGAGAAGTTAAAGAAAGAGAGGACGGGGGTGTAGAAATATTTAATTATTGTTAGTGATTTGAGCCAATATTAAAAGAAAGGAAAAATTTTAGGCAATAGATTTTGAATCATGTCAATGTTTTAATAAGTAAATAACTGTGATATTGAGAATGAGAAATGGAGGTTTATAATGTGGGTGGAGAATTTGGAATAGCAAAAATCTGATGAGCTGGCTGGGAGGGCAGATACTAAATTCGTTGCTGGTTGAGCAAGCACGTTAGTTACATTGTAATTGACTGGCACCTAAATAGTTTTTTCTTTTATAAATAAAAGTGCTTGGATGGCCAGTGTTATAATTTAGTAGCAGAGAAAAAATATTATTGGTAGCTTGCTACCAGTGATATTATTATCTACCTGAAAGATCAGCAGTCTTCAAAGATGGTACATAGAAACTAAACAAAGGGATCGAATAAATAAAATATAAAAGTAAATAGATGTTTCCATCCCTTCATTGACATATAAAAGAAGGTGGGCAATACAATATATATATATATATATATATATATATATATATATATATATATATATATATATATATATATATATATATATATATATAACCCTATTTTCTTTGATCTCTGATTGGTGAATGCATGCTTTTTTGTAATGCTATTATGTGTCAAATTCACAGCCAAGTAAAAAAATACTTTTATGCCAAGAAATGAATTCTGCAATAAATAAAATTGCTTGGGAAAAAACCAGTGCATGTGTTTTTAATTACAGAGGTATAGTATTTAAATTGTTAAACAATGTGATTACTGTATATAAATTCATGTTTGAAATGCAATATTTAGTGAGAAGAATAAATAAATGCTCTAGAACCATGTTTACATTTACTTTTGGTTAGCATATAACTGATGGCAAAATGAAAATCTCTTGTTTAATTTACATTATATCTTTAAAAAAAACTTGTTAAAAAAATCAATTACAAAAAATCCATTGCCTATTTAATTTTCTTATTACAATTTAGAAATATATAACTGAGAATGAATCTGGTTTTTCAAATTTTATAATAGCACATATTTACCATGCCAAGCATAAAGAAACATAGCATTCAGGCATATTGATCAAAAAGACAAATTCTAATTTTTGACTTGTTTCAGGAAAAAAAGTTTTGCCATTTCATTATGATTTATTAATATAGACCATTTTTCTCATAGCCAATGTAAATGGAACCATCATTTTTTGCAAGTCCCATTTCCATTCAGAATTGCTTTGTCCTGAGATAAGATTTAACAGACATCAATATATTACATATTGTTAATAGGTAACTTCAGATTATAATATAATCACAATGTAATATTTATCTACTGAAAATGGAATAAATATTAAAAATTTTGTGATGAATAAAGAAAAACATAAGGATCATACAAAACAAAATTTTGCAAGAAACAATTAAAAGAAATGACCACTTTTATGTAGGATTAATAAGGGTACAACTATCACTGAAAAAATATGCTATCAATAGTATTACCAAAATTGACAGTTTTATAATGATAAAAAATTTAGTTTAATATAATTTGTTCAATCTATTGATGCCATTATCTAAATCACTTCAACAAATGTGTAAGTCTTGGACAAAGATTTATGTGTGATCTTCTTAAGATTTTAATTCTTGGAAGATTTAATTTAACAATTGAGTTATTCATTTATTGTCATATGTTCTAATGACATATTCAACACAAATTTATTTCAGAATATACTTTAATCATTGGTGTTAGTAATAACTATTTATATTTTATTTTTATCTGTGTTCATTATCTCAACCATATCTCACTTCGTACATTGCCATGTGGCTTAAATTTTTCGTGATGCTCCTCTATTAAGGGTCCAAATCTCATATTTATAAATAAATATAAGTAAAACACATTTATTAATAATTTTACATTTTCAAGACTATGGACTAATTTTTTAATGCTAATTTACATCAAAAGCACTCTGTTCAAATTGAACTGAATAATTCTATATTAATAATCTGATCACAGTATATATAGTGTTAAATTACTATCAGTCTTTTAAAAAAAAACATCTACCTTTAGTTCTTCTTTATGACATTTATATGATAGGATTTATAATTATAAGACCTGCAAAATTATTTACACAAAACAATATCATTACCTTCAAAATATAAGAAATTTAGTTAATTTTTACATTTAATTTTATGATTTTAGCTTTTCATTTTAATTTTATAAAATATTTTGCATAAAAATGTTTTTATATAATTTTGGATAAATATAATTCCATTGCCATATATTCATATTATTATTGTTATAATTTGATAAGTAATGTGGAAAAATAACTACTCTATATGCAAAAAGATATGAGATACACTTAAAATCTGAATGAAGTCTGCAATTTTTGCCTAGTGCACTTTTGACTAAGTTATATTAATCATAGTAATATAATATAATCAAATGTGCATTAGGCAAAAATTGCAGACTTCATTCAGATTTTAAATGTATTTCTTCTAAATTTTTGCCTATAGTTATTTTTCCATATTACATTTTATCAAGACATTGCATGCCAAAAATTTTCAACATTAAATTTGATAAGCATTCTTAGGAATATGACAATATTCTGAGTTTAATGAATTAATAACAACCAATATTTTTGTGGAAATAATGCCTTTTTGTATTCTGCTACTCCAAATAATAATGATTTTATTTATTATTCCCTTCATTTATTTTTCTTAGATTGTTCTGAAAAACACTTTTTAAAATATAACTTGTGCTTTTGATTGATTTGTCTTCAAAATTTTGTATAGATAAGTTACAATTGTCTTAATAAAAAGAGTGTTATAGTCAAATTAAAGTTTTAAAATATTTAGCTTCATTTTTTTTAGCCCTAAAAAGTCCTGTGACATTTTTTTTATCAGAGTCACTAATTAAGACATTACTTAATAGTTTAATAGTAAATGCTAGAATGCAAAACAATATAAGTATAAATTCCCCCAAGCTTACTAATAATAAACATAAAGTTTCACCTCAGCTATTAATTTTAGCTTAACAGTAATTTACAGAGTAAGGGTGAAATAAAATTTGTTATTACAATTTTCTTTTGTTATATTTATATAATAAACATTAAAATTCTAATGCTAGTCAATAAAATAAGTAAACTTATTCTAAATTAACAACTAACCTAGACTAATCAAAGAAAATAAACTCTAAACACAACTAATCGTTTTACTGCTACATTTAAGCAGACTTCCCAAGTATAAAGGATTACGAGATAACAGATTTATATTAAATGTTACTCACAATTGTACTTACATACCACACACCTTTAATATTGAAAACACTTTTAAATACATTGCTTTAGAATCATAAATTTTTAATAACAAAGATTCTTTAACTCATCTTTTTATTTTATTTTTTTCAAAAATGTCAACTTTAGCCTCATCAAAACGATTAGTATGCCTCTATTATATATATATATATATATATATATATATATATATATATATATATATAGAGATATATATAAAGAATTGAGATATTTAATACTAACCCTACTTTCATGCATTTTTATTCTTTCATTTAAGCTCAAACTACCCTGTTTTATATATAACTTCTTACAGAAACAAGTGATAATATACATTACTCTAGGAATAGCCTTTTATCAAACATTTCTTTTGTATTATTTAATAAATTAATAAATTATTTAAAATAATCCTTTTTTTCCAAGCAATTTCATTTCTAAACAAATTATTATTTTTATATACAATTCTATAAGAAGTCTGAGTTTAAGTAAAAGGATAAAGTACATAAAAGTAGGGTTAGAAATAAATACCTCAGCTCTACTTTATATATCTATGAAAAAGATACATGCCGCCACACTATTAATTTTGATGAGGCTAAAATTGTCTTTGAATGAAATGAAATAAAAAAAAATATAGAATCTTTATTATTAAAAATTTATGATTGTGAAGTGATTAACATATCTAAAAGATTTTTATATTAAGGAGTGCACTATATAAGTGGAATTGTGGGCAATTTTTAATGTAAATTTGTTATCTTTTAGTCGGCTATACTCAAGAATTCTGCTTGTAGCAGTGAAATCATTGACTGTGATTTAGATTTTATTTTCTTTGGATAGTCTGGATTCGTTGCGGATTTGGAGTAAGACTGATTATGTAATGAAATACATTATTTTTTATTCATTTTCGATGTCTCTAAAAATTATTAAGCAAATAAATGTAAAAATATGAAGTCATGACAAGAAATGCAACAGAAGTTCCATATATATACAGATATATTTATATATAGTATGTAGTGAATTACAAAATAAAAGAAATAAAATGCTGCAAATTTGCCATTTTTTATTATTTATTTTTAATTACAATTCAAAAAATATTTTCAGAACGACACTGACATTTTGACTTTGAAAGTCGCAGCATTTCTCAGATACAATTTACTAATGAATATCACCTTATGATAAAACATATGGTATAGACAAACTGAAGATTTTACCATCGTGCTTTATTTTTCATCATATACAAAATAATCATACAAAATCTTGAATGTGTACACCTGATATATGTGGCAACATTTGAGAGAAATTTTGTTTTTATCTCTCAATCAACTGCAATCTCCGATAAGTTATCCTTCCAATCATTTATTTGTTTATTTTTTAAACCTTTTGCATTTTTCACTTTCTTCATCTGTTTTCATAACTAGTATAATAATTCCACTATTTTTAAGCGTTTAAATATGTATTTCCATATCTCATTCATCTTTATTTATTTGATAAGATATTATTGTAATTATTGGGGATAGTTTATTTTTGCTTTCTTTTTTTTTTTACACTTGCTTCCTGGGGCAAACATGCCAGCCCATTAAAACATTCAACAAGAATTCTCAGGTCTTAGCATAATCTCATTTAACTGTATATAACTTTTCCAATTTGTACACCTAGTAATTAATAAGCAAATTTTTGAAACAAGTAAAAGTGTTTTTTTCTTTTGCCAAACAATTTACATCTTTACGAAAATGATATTTATAAATTGAAGTTTCTTTCTTTTCTTTAACCTTTTTTCCAGTTCACATTTATAATTTTTTTCATCATAATTAATTATTTTTATAAAAAAATACAGATATTTCATTCTTTTAACAAGAATCATTTTAAAACATTTTCACATTTTTATATTTAAACTTGTTTTATTTAAAAAATTAACAGTCAGCTTCTATATTTGTGTGACAAAAGTATATAGTTGAGAATGAATTACGTATATTTGATATTATTTTTTAATAAGCTATCTTTAGTGCTATTGACTATTGAAAACTATAAGATTCTATGTTAAGCATTGGTGGTCGAGAGGTCGGCGACAGTTGCTTTACAAGCAGAGATCCCGGGTTAGCGAGTTCGCTTCCCGGCTGATGCTATGACACATGGGGGGAAAAAAAATATAAGATTCTAATCTATAAAAGCAATCACGAAAATGATAAATATCAACTGTTTTTAAATAGCTTTTGTCTCTCTAGATTTATATAACACTTATTTTTTATTTTAGCAATTGATTATCATTTCTTGTATAGAATTGGATAAGCAATTATAGATTTTAAATATATATTTTCATCTATTAAAATTTAATACATTTTTTTTTCACTTTCTTGATCAATTTCATGTTCAATTTCAGTTAGCATTTTCAATAAAGGAATTTATAATATATATATATATATGTAAAATTAAGAGTGTGCTATATATATATATATATATATATATATATATATATATATATATATATATATATATATATATATCACCACAATTTCTATATGCTACCTTGCCTCTTATTTCTGTCTACTCACCAAATTTATCAATAACCTTTCATGTTAGCAGTACCAAACTCTTTATACAATAGTTCTCCTCATTGCAAGCCTTAATAATCAATGGATGCAGGAAGGAGCATGCACAAAATCCCTATTTAATGCCTACTCATCCAATATCCCCAGCCTAGTTTTTAGCTTGTGGCTTTCATTAGTTAGGAGTTTTGGATTTGAGAAATTTGAGAGCACTGCACCTAGATGTAAAGATCTAATGCAACCCTCCAGCAGCCATATTTTACTTATTTAGTTTAACTATAAAGTTAGGAGCTTAAGGTAGAAACCCATTAATGTTTTCAATCCAAGCTCATTCTTCCATATTATCATATAAATCTGAACCCAGCTCAGCATCTACAGATTTTGGTTTCCAGGGTTTATCAAAAACCACAATCACCATCATCTAATAGATAAGTATGACATAAAAAAATTAAAATATCACATGATCACTATTTTCTATGTGTGTACAAGCTGTTATTAGTAGTAGCAACCCCCCCCCCCATAAAATAGTCCTAACCAGTGCAAGTCTTAGTAATCAATGGATGCAGGAAGATTTATGGATAAATTCCCCATTTACTGTTACTCAAAAAAAAGCCACAAAATAGAAACTAGTAGGCACTAGATGGACA
Source organism: Epiperipatus broadwayi (assembly GCA_028023455.1). Taxonomy (NCBI): domain Eukaryota; kingdom Metazoa; phylum Onychophora; class Udeonychophora; order Euonychophora; family Peripatidae; genus Epiperipatus; species Epiperipatus broadwayi. The sequence continues at coordinate 213,850 of JAQFVV010000517.1, forward strand.
TTTTATGCACAAACCTTGTCCTAGGTAGCACTACTGTATGAAGTTTGTATTTATTGTTTGGACTATTTCCATACTCTAATATGAGTATTGAATGTTTTAGAAAAAATTAACTTTATTTAAATATTCCAAATACATTCAACTGTTAGTAATAGCACATCAAACAGATTATTATATGCACAATGTAACTTTATTTAAATATTCCAAATACATTAGATTATTATATGCACAATATTTCTAGAGGTATTTTTGCATTTTTTCAGGTGTTGCTAGCCTGACCAGTAACAGTACTAGCATGGGAATAAAACTTGGAATCCTAGTACCTTAAATATTAAATTTTAAGGTAACACTCTATGCAACTAAGCCATCATGCCAAAGGCAACAGTCAGTAGAAATTTCATATTGAGGTTTTTCCTGATTTCTCCACTTTTTCTTCTTAAGAGCAAAGTCGATTAAATGTTTCTATAATTATGTATAGTCACACAAGGTAGACATGATATTGTTTGCTATTTTATTCTTTAGACCTTTTCATCTCTATCCAATATTTGTGTGTTTTCTCAATTGAATATATGTTCATTGATACATACATGGTCTACTACCTTAGACACATCTGTTTTCTCTTTTCTAATCATCAATTTGTGTTTTTGCATGTGCTTGTTGATGAGACTGATAATTAGAAGAGAGAAAACAAAAGTGTCTAAGGTAGTAGACCATGTATGTACCAATGAACATATGTTTAATTGGAAAAACAAAAAATACTGGACAGAGAAGAAAAGATACAAAGAAAAAAAATTAAAGAAGCTGATCACATGACAATGGCAAACAATCATGTAACTTATACTAGTGTTTCTATACATGACATATGGAAAACACTAGTTAACTTTTCTCTTAGAAAAAGGTGGAAAAATCATGATGAACTTCTTAAATAAGTATATGAAATTTCTACTGACTGTTGCATTTGGCAGGATGGCTCAGTTTATTAGAATGTTACCTTAAAATTCACTACTCAAAAAGTCTGCACATCCAAGTTTGATTCACATGCTAATAGGGTTACTGATCAGGCCAGCAACATCTGAATAAGAGAGCAGAATAATACCTCATGAAATTTTGTGCATATATTGACCTGTGTACTATCATTAGCAGTTACATGTATTTCTAATATTTAAATAAAATACCGTTAAATTTTTCTAAAGACATTCAATACTCATATTAGATAATGGAAATAGTCCAAACAATAATTCAACTAAAACACCATCATCACAAACCCTCAGAAAAATACTGTATGAAGAGTTTACATCTGATAATAACAGAATAGAAAAGAGTGATTATGTGATGGCTTGATAGTTTCAAACTTTTCATATTACAATAGATTTTTCAGTTATAGTATTAAAATATATAATATTTTTTATAAATTAATAATATTAATACTACTTCATAAACAAAAATATGTAACCATAACATATTTTTGGTGCTGAGCACACATGTCAAAAGCTACCATTATATTAATACACTTTGAAATTTTATTTAATATTTTTTAATATTTTCTTTATGTATGAAGCAATTTTAGTAAAACACTTAATTTTATTATATGTCAATGACAGAGTTATCATATCTTTTATAATGATTATAATATATTGTTTAATGTGATCAAAGACATTTGCATAATACATCCTCTATTTTTTTCATTATGATAATATTTTGAGACTTAAATTACATATTTGCATTTCATCTCTCTTATTAAATTAAATGTATTGTCATACTGACATAAAAAATACAGTTTTTTTCATATTTTATTTATTATGAATCTCTTTTAACTTATGATTCCAATATTTATGCCTTTATAGATAAGTGAATGTCAACTTTTCAAATTAATTGTTTCTAACAATTTGATATTTACTATTAGGAAGTTTTTTCAGTTCAGGAAGTTTCCATTCACGTAAAAATAATCTACAATTTTAGATAACTAAATAAAATATTATCATTGAAAGGTGGCCTAAGTCTACAACAAAATTTTTAGCATTCTTTTGTCTTTCTTCATCAATTTTTGACAAATGTATGACTTTATAACTAGTAATAAATGCTATTTATAATTTACGTGTCTGTCATGATCATAAATGTAAATTAGATTCAGCATTCACACACATGTGGACTTATTAATCTTGTCTTCAATAAAAAGAAATAATACATCAGTTAAAAATTACCAAGCAGCTGAATAAAAATTTCTTTTTAATTTTGGAGATAAATGACAGTAGACTTACTGTGTAACTTGAGCATAGTAATGAACATAACCTTTATGTTTATTTTACATGTGAATACACCAATATGAATAACAATGTAATAACAAACATATATTTAATGAACATAGAAATTGCTCTGCTTGTGTAGGTTAAAGTTTCAAAAAAGGAATCAATACACCACTTTAATTAGGAGCCCACAGTGAGTGAAAAAGCAGAAATATCATTAGGGTAGAACTTAAAGATTTTTTTACAAGTATTTCTAATGTCAATCTAATAAACACAAGCAGGTATGGTTAACCTTTTCCTTTATAACTGCATATGCAAAAATTCCCAGAAGTACTAAGATTTGTTGTTTCGAAAGAATTTGGTGTCAAAAAATCAAAATGGTTAATAACATTATTCATGTACAAACAGTTTCAGAAGTTTGAGACAAAAGGAAGACTACACCAATATTAAGCAAAATGAAGGTAACAATAATTCAAAAATATAATGAACAATATCATTATTGTGTACTATTTAAAATATTATAAAGAATGGTATTAACAAGAATTATGCTGCCAATTGAGAATGACTGTTTTTATATGAGGCTGGTCAGGATAAAGTATATAAAATCTGCCATTATCTTTATTAGTGTAACTTAGACTTGGATTCTACTTGCAAAAATTAGTCCCATCTAAAGATCTCTAGAAGTCATGAATATAGGAAAAATCTTTATTTGGTAAAATGTTATTCCAAATTAAAATGAAAATGATACTAGGTGATGGTTATAATATATACAATATATTACAGAATAGTTTTCATAGAGGTTTATTTTTCTAATCTACTGGCTGCAATATAAACTTCCAGAAACATATTTCAGCATGCATTTACAGAAATTACATTGATATGATTTTCTAAAATAAGTCATCCCTCCCATAATCATATCAAAAATTTGAAAAAACAATTTTCAAAGAATAATGATGCTATGCTCAGTTTTTTTCTTCTATATATACAATAGAAAAATATCTCAAATTTAACTTAATTTTCTAAAACAATAGACAGAAACACAACTACTTTATGCTACTTAGGAATAACCATCTCTCATTTATTGAAGATTAAATATAAAAATAATTTTTGAAAACAATATCCTTGTAATGGTGATTGATTTAAGTTGGGTTTGTAATGTAAATATGGTATGAAATATTTTTTAATACTAACTTATTCTACAAGAAATATTGTATAAAATATTTATAGAAAATGTGAGTACACAAAATTTCTGAGTAGTAGTTTAATATTACCAAAAGAAATACTACAGTTAGTTGTATGTACATCTGTCATGATTTTCAATTTTGAATATATTGCTCCATAAAATGAATAAAAACATTTAATTGGTAGCTGAGATTTATCATCAATTCAAAATATAATAATACATAACTCACATTTCTAATCAAGATCACTTTTTTTAGAAGTTCAACAAAAATGATCAATTGAAGAATCATTATTTTTCATTTACAATTGCAAAGAGAGTTAAATATAAACTTTCTAAACATTATTGAAACTCTATTGATGAGTTACGACAACTCATTATCATTGTGATATCCTATTTTAGAGATGTCATTTAATAGCTGTTCACAGATTTTGTTAAACCATTAAACATCACACGATTGCCATTCCCTATTGTATGAAGATATTTCCCTCTCCTATAATAGATGTCATGGACAAACACAAAACATGAACAGCATAGCTGATAATTGTCAAATATTTGTATACGATGGGAAAATTGAAAGTCTTCATAGTCACTAGTAGATTTATTTCCTGATGGAAATCTCTACAGATATATTTATAATGTTCAGTATTAATTTTGTACCAAAAATATTGCAAATCATAGTCTCTATTTAGGTATCATTTATGATTGAGCAAAACAATAATCACTCAATGAAAAATATCTGAACTTATTTTTGTATGTATGGCTACAAATGCATATTAAAACAAAATAAAGAAAATAATATGCTTCACAATAAAAATGGATATTATGTAAAACAAAGTAAAATATATAACCCATATGATAAGTTATTTAAGTGAAAATAATAGAGAACAATTTACATGCAGATGTAAGGCTGTACATAAATTTGTGAATAATAAAATTCTAAAAAGGAAACCATTCACAGCAGATAAAAGCATCATATTGAATTATAGTTCAGTAAGAAAAACACAAAAGTAATCACTGTAATCGAAATTTGATACTATAAAATTAGAATCAGCAAAAAATAAAATATTTGCATTTATTGCTGATATTATACTTACAAAAGAATATTTTATGGTATATTTTACATATTTTTATTGCATGCATATTTTGTGCATGAAATACTTTTTGCTTTTTCTTGCTTTATATATATTTTTACTTGAAAATTTTTTTTTATTTATTTATTTATAGATATAATTAAAAAATTAACCTGGGAATTTTATTTTCTAATTATTTTTTTACTTTTATTCATGGAAGTAGATGTATATGAGCACTAAAATTTCATATGATAAATATAAATGTATATTTAATACATAAATATATAAATGTATGAAATCTATGTGGAAGTAAACAATTTTCTCTAAAGTATGAGTAAATAACTTCTCTAAATTAACTAATGTTAATAAGTTTTAATTTGCCAACAATATTGAAAATTCAGAGTAAATATATTAGCCAGATCTCATAAATAATCTTGTGAATTTATAATGAACTGTACAAAAATAGATAATGAATCCTACACTTATATCTGATTAACATTTATTCACTCTGAATTTCCACCAATGTTTGAACACAAAACTTTATTAATACTGTAAGTTTAAAGATTACATGAGTTCATTATATTTTACTTTTATTTGCTACAATAGATAGGTTTTTTTAGTCAAATCTTAAGATTTCATGTGCACTAATCTATGTTTTTTATATATTTGTTAAAAATGAAATTTCAGCCTCAGTCATATGGTTTTAAGTTTAAAATTATTAATGACATTTTTATGTCTGGCTAATATATTTTAGCACCTCTGAATTTCTAGCAATATTAGCCAATGAAAGATTTTTAACGCTGCAAGATTAGCATATAAAATGCTCCATTCTATTTTTTATCAATTGATAGCATAAAGAAAATTATTTATTCATAACTTGCAAGAGATTAGTTTACTCCCATTTAGATTTTTTAATATATATAAATATGCTTATTTTATATTTATAAATATATATCTTTTTAACTAAAGTAAAATGTATACACCACCAAAAGTTATGATGTTCAGTGGTATCTATGCTTTACGTTTCTTTTTTTAGATGTTACTATGTTTATGCAATTACTACTTTTCTGTATTGTTTTAAAGGGTGTGGCTTAAAAAAGAGACTGATGATTGGTTGATGCTCTAGATTGTTTTAACCGGGCGCTAAGCAAAATCAAAAATGTAATTTTAAATAGTTGTTAATAGTAACGACGCAATATCTTTGTAAAAGACTTATTATTAAACCAAAAACTATATAATTAGTATGGGATTGTTTTTGAAAACATTTTATTTTTATAAAAACCTGTTTTAGAAAGTTTGTTTCAAGAACTGGAAACTTTCTCCTGTAGCTAAAAAAATTGCTTTTGAGAAAACTGTAAGTAAAATATTTTACTAACAATAAATAATTTCATTAACTTTAAAAATTTGTTTTTGTTTCTTTGATGATAATTTTTTTTAAATAATCACTCTTTTAATAACATTTTTTTTTTTTATTTAAAAAACTATATTTACATTTGATTCAGTACATACATCGTAACAATCATTACTTTAAAAAATAAATTAAGTTCAAATGTATCAAGTAAATTACATTATCTCCACCTTTCATTTAATCAGTGTTCTGTAAGAGCATTCAGCTCCACATTTCACACCTGGTAGGAACATAACCACCCCATATCAATAAAAACGTTTTTCTTGGCCAAAATTTCAAACCTTTATAAAACATGTCATCCCATTCTTTTTCCATTTTTTTTCTCCAATATATCTTCTTGTTATCAAAGATGAGAGCACACTTAGATATCCATATTGCTCTCATTACATGCACAATAACTATGGCATTATGAGGCTTGAATAAAATTAAAAGTATTAATATAATATATAGAAAACAGGTTTAATTGTAAAAATAAAAGTATCTAATATGGTGTTTTAATAGAATATTTTCTTTATTCTATATGCTGATACACTTGATGAATGTGTTAAAGCATAGATGAGGCCGATTTAATAAAATATTTTTACAATATACAAGACTTTTTGCATTTTAATATGTATATATAAAATCAAACACTTTCACAACTTATAAATATTAAATTTGTAATGGAAATTTAAGGATTATATATATATATATAATAATTTGGATAATATTTATCTTAGTTAAAATATAAAAAAGTAGTTATATTTCAGTGCTTATATATTCCTATTTAAAAATGGGCTCCTATATTTAATTTTTTTCTTCCAATTTTTTTTATATATCCATTGATTCCTATATTTAGATTTTTGTTTTCAAATTTTTCTTTATGTCAGTGGTTAGGATTACTATGCATGGAATCATTTGAGTATTGATTCCCCTATTGTTGTTGAATATTCAAAGTAAATAAAAGCTATGACTCACTTTTAAGGCTTCTTTTACATTGTTGATATTAGACTATAATCCTATCACTGTATTCTATTTTTTTATCAAATTAAAATGTAATTCCATTTTTTTTGTTTCTTTCACTTTCCAACTATATATATATATGTCCACAGATGGCGTCCTACCAAAAACACCTATCAAGCGTATTTTCGTTTACATAAACGTCAGAGTAGTTAGTATTCACTATCTCTAACTATAATTCCACTTTCAGATCATGATTTCAAGCTATTTGCTATCGTCAGTGAAAGACAGGAATAAAGAAACTAGATCTAAATACAAACTCTGAGCGTTTATGAAACAATTTCTATTCAGCTTGCAAGCGTGAATTTTTTAGACACGTAATGTCTTCAAACTCAGCATAGCAAACCAGATAGCTATATGGGTCTGATCTCAGTTCAGCATCACCACATAGTAGAAGCCTCTGCAATCTATATCATTGCAAGAAAGACCTCAAAGGTACATTTATGATAAACAAAAACGCAAGTTAAAAAACTTGCTAACGCTTGTATTTATGTCCACAGATGGCGTCCTACCAAAAACACCTATCAAGCGTATTTTCGTTTACATAAACGTCAGAGTAGTTAGTATTCACTATCTCTAACTATAATTCCACTTTCAGATCATGATTTCAAGCTATTTGCTATCGTCAGTGAAAGACAGGAATAAAGAAACTAGATCTAAATACAAACTCTGAGCGTTTATGAAACAATTTCTATTCAGCTTGCAAGCGTGAATTTTTTAGACACGTAATGTCTTCAAACTCAGCATAGCAAACCAGATAGCTATATGGGTCTGATCTCAGTTCAGCATCACCACATAGTAGAAGCCTCTGCAATCTATATCATTGCAAGAAAGACCTCAAAGGTACATTTATGATAAACAAAAATGCAAGTTAAAAAACTTGCTAACGCTTGTATTTATGTCCACAGATGGCGTCCTACCAAAAACACCTATCAAGCGTATTTTCGTTTACATAAACGTCAGAGTAGTTAGTATTCACTATCTCTAACTATAATTCCACTTTCAGATCATGATTACAAGCTATTTGCTATCGTCAGTGAAAGACAGGAATAAAGAAACTAGATCTAAATACAAACTCTGAGCGTTTATGAAACAATTTCTATTCAGCTTGCAAGCGTGAATTTTTTAGACACGTAATGTCTTCAAACTCAGCATAGCAAACCAGATAGCTATATGGGTCTGATCTCAGTTCAGCATCACCACATAGTAGAAGCCTCTGCAATCTATATCATTGCAAGAAAGACCTCAAAGGTACATTTATGATAAACAAAAATGCAAGTTAAAAAACTTGCTAACGCTTGTATTTATGTCCACAGATGGCGTCCTACCAAAAACACCTATCAAGCGTATTTTCGTTTACATAAACGTCAGAGTAGTTAGTATTCACTATCTCTAACTATAATTCCACTTTCAGATCATGATTTCAAGCTATTTGCTATCGTCAGTGAAAGACAGGAATAAAGAAACTAGATCTAAATACAAACTCTGAGCGTTTATGCAACAATTTCTATTCAGCTTGCAAGCGTGAATTTTTTAGACACGTAATGTCTTCAAACTCAGCATAGCAAACCAGATAGCTATATGGGTCTGATCTCAGTTCAGCATCACCACATAGTAGAAGCCTCTGCAATCTATATCATTGCAAGAAAGACCTCAAAGGTACATTTATGATAAACAAAAATGCAAGTTAAAAAACTTGCTAACGCTTGTATTTATGTCCACAGATGGCGTCCAACCAAAAACACCTATCAAGCGTATTTTCGTTTACATAAACGTCAGAGTAGTTAGTATTCACTATCTCTAACTATAATTCCACTTTCAGATCATGATTTCAAGCTATTTGCTATCGTCAGTGAAAGACAGGAATAAAGAAACTAGATCTAAATACAAACTCTGAGCGTTTATGAAACAATTTCTATTCAGCTTGCAAGCGTGAATTTTTTAGACACGTAATGTCTTCAAACTCAGCATAGCAAACCAGATAGCTATATGGGTCTGATCTCAGTTCAGCATCACCACATAGTAGAAGCCTCTGCAATCTATATCATTGCAAGAAAGACCTCAAAGGTACATTTATGATAAACAAAAATGCAAGTTAAAAAACTTGCTAACACTTGTATTTATGTCCACAGATGGCGTCCTACCAAAAACACCTATCAAGCGTATTTTCGTTTACATAAACATCAGAGTAGTTAGTATTCACTATCTCTAACTATAATTCCACTTTCAGATCATGATTTCAAGCTATTTGCAGAGGCTTCTACTATGTGGTGATGCTGAACTGAGATCAGACCCATATAGCTATCTGGTTTGCTATGCTGAGTTTGAAGACATTACGTGTCTAAAAAATTCACGCTTGCAAGCTGAATAGAAATTGTTTCATAAACGCTCAGAGTTTGTATTTAGATCTAGTTTCTTTATTCCTGTCTTTCACTGACGATAGCAAATAGCTTGAAATCATGATCTGAAAGTGGAATTATAGTTAGAGATAGTGAATACTAACTACTCTGACGTTTATGTAAACGAAAATACGCTTGATAGGTGTTTTTGTTAGGACGCCATCTGTGGACATAAATACAAGCGTTAGCAAGTTTTTTAACTTGCATTTTTGTTTATCATAAATGTACCTTTGAGGTCTTTCTTGCAATGATATAGATTGCAGAGGCTTCTACTATGTGGTGATGCTGAACTGAGATCAGACCCATATAGCTATCTGGTTTGCTATGCTGAGTTTGAAGACATTACGTGTCTAAAAAATTCACGCTTGCAAGCTGAATAGAAATTGTTTCATAAACGCTCAGAGTTTGTATTTAGATCTAGTTTCTTTATTCCTGTCTTTCACTGACGATAGCAAATAGCTTGAAATCATGATCTGAAAGTGGAATTATAGTTAGAGATAGTGAATACTAACTACTCTGACATTTATGTAAACGAAAATACGCTTGATAGGTGTTTTTGGTAGGACGCCATCTGTGGATATAAATACAAGCGTTAGCAAGTTTTTTAACTTGCATTTTTGTTTATCATATATATATATATATATTGTAAGTGTATTTAAAAAAAATAAAGAAATTTGTTGATCTTGTGTAATTTTCATTTCACATTATCTATGGATAAAAGAGGTGTTGAAGTATTAATTTTAACTATATAACCATGGCAACATAATATTTGAAAATAATATTATTGACTATTTATACAAGCATCAAATCATAAACCTGTTGTTGTCAGTTTTAGGAAAAATATAAACAGGTGAATAAATAAATAATTTTTGGAAATCCTTAAGTGAATCATAGAAATACCACATGAATAAAATTAATATTATTATCCATTATAATACATTTCACTTTCTGTTTTTACAATCACCATAGCAACTTACTTATTATAAAATTAAATGTTTTATGTCTCATATAGGTTTGTTTAATTGGGAAATATTATTAAAATTATATGTAAAAAATATGCATTCATTAAAATGTATTGAAAATATAATATGAATTCTTTATTTTTGGTTAAAAATGAAAAATAATATTTAACTTGTAAAATAAGATTTTATTTTCATTGTATTCCATTACTTCAAATTCTTCATTACACTTATTAATTGAAGGCAAATTTTCTTAAACAATTTTCTTACATTAACAAGCAAAATTTGAATGATATTCAACAGTTGTCCTGATAAAATCAAAATAATGAGAATATGTTACAAATAGAACTGAAACACTGCAACTTGAGTTATTGTAATTCTATAAGGCCAGAGATGTGTGATTTTTCATTGACTAAGTACTTGTTGTTTTAAAAGCTTAGATATATTTATATGCTTAAAATAAAATATCAGAATTTAAACTCTAAAGTAATTGAATTCAAATCCACCTTAATTATCATTCATGCTTGTCTTCTCTACTTAGAGGAAAATCATCTCTATGAATTAGGATCAGAAACAAGAAAACAGAATCTCAATGATCTAGTGGGTGAAAATGGCCAGACCTTCACTTAGAAGGTATGATATCTCTGTATATAATTTTTTGTTAAAAGGGAAAAAGAGTGTCTACGTTTTGTTCATATTTTATTTAAAAATATAGGGTTAAATGACACACACACACACACACATATATATATATATATATGGGTTATTATACGATTCACATATATAAAGGATCAGAGAGATTCATTTTTGTTACTATTATTTAAAATCTTACTGATGATATAGGTTAATTTACAAACCGATGTTTTCTAGTGTTTAATTTTTTTTATATTCCAGATTTAATTCAGGCATGTTAATTTAGAAAAGGTTTTAAATATTAGGGATTTTTATTGTTAGTTTAATAATTGAGAAATTGCATTAGTGAATAAATAAAAATCTATTTTTATTGGGTCACTTTTTTTTTCATCCTATATCCTATTTAACGTGGGGATTATGGCACCTCTCCTTTCGTTTATAAAGTATAATTGTTGTGCAACACACTTTTGAGTTTCATATCTACATATTATTATTATTATTATTATTATTATTATTATTATTATTATTATTATTATTATTATTATTATTATTATTATTATTATTATTATTATTATTATTATTATTATTGATTATATACAGTAATAGACTATCAATTATTTATATATTAAAAAAAATAGTATTGTATATTTTCATTTAACTGGCTACGATTTTAGTCTATTGCAGATATCATTTGTTATTGTTCTTTTACATACAATTTTTTTATTACTATTATAATTTTTTAATTATAAACCAATAAACTTACGGTTGATTAAAATCTAGTGAATCTGTTAAATTATTTCTTTTGAATGTGCAAGATATTTTTTGTACTTAAAGCTTGATCCAAGATCGAACCAATCTTGGTTTAATGAAATAGATTTTAGATATATGTATATTTTCTTATACATTATTATTACACCTGATTAGATATAATTTTTTTATGTGTTAGTACATTTAGATATTCGTTTACTTACCTAAGTCAATATTACAGGTAGAAATAATTTCATTAGTTCAAGGTTGATTATTGATTTGCTTACTTGTCTAGTTACAGAAATCTTAATATATTTTATTCTGTCATTAGTCACAATGGTTTGTCTTAATTACTTTTAAACTTTTTTGAAGTGGGGATCATAAATTTTATGAACTAGTATAACTTAATATCTATCTTTGGCTTGGATGAACTGCCAATTATCATCATGTATACTTTAACTGTTATAAAATTCATTTTTATAATTGATTGGAGATTTAGGTAGATGAGTAATATCAGTGATGTAATTTGCTAAATATCTAATAAAAACCTATGGTATCTCTAAATAACAATGTGATTGGGGATGGTAAAATGTGATATTATCTAATAGATTTATTGAGAATAAATTTTCAGATAGTATTTTATTTTAACACATAATTTAAGAAATATTTGCATATAGATATAATGTAAAGTGTGAACAAAGTATTAATATTATGTTTAGTGTTTTATTAAATTAGATACAAAACTTAGCAAGGGTTTATTCGATTTAAACATTATAAATATTGTGTAGGTGTAGAAAATGTTCTCAAAATATTATTATATTTATTTAGAACCTAGTTAATTTTAAGTAGAATATCAGTGAATTTAAACTTAGATTTACATTACTATGAGTAGTGGTTTATTAGTAAAAGGATGTCAGAACCTAGTTATTTATTGATTTGAATTTAGTTTCATTTAATTATCAATCAAATAGATATATTAGGCATATATCGCTCTTTAGGACAATGATATATGATTTCATTTTTTATTGCAGTGTATTTCAGAATAGTGAATATATTTGGTGATGTCTGAAATAATGATCTTGTTTGCTTTCTTTTGTTTTAAATATTGCCTGAATAAATTAGCTTTTAGTAAAGTTTATTATTTGTATTTAATTATAGTATACAAGGTAATCTAAATAATTATGTATTGTAAATATTGTTGTGGCCTAGCATGAACAATACCTGAGCTAGAATTTTACAAAGATAGCAATAGAGTTATCATTTATTGATGCATGTTTTGATTTGTTACCAATAATATTTAAATCATAAGGGAATTTGTTCATAATCATTTGTTTTTATTTAGTGTCATTAATAAATATTTGTCTAAAAACCTATAGGTTATTTTATAATGACAAATGTTGACTAAAGAAATATAGAGAGGTAGTGAAGTAGAAGATCCATTATTATTGTTACAAATTACCTACCCAATGCTAGCCAATGATAATCGTGTACAGGTGGCAATTATTACAAAATGCCAAATCAAGTTTAGGGCTGTTATAAAATAGCACTCCACATTCAGGCTACATCTATATTATTATGAATGATGTCTCAATTCTGAGACATACTAATGTTTTTTACATTATCTTCCCATAGTATAATAAATATTCCATTACAAAATGGTGACCAATGTTTGGGCAATGTTTTATTCAGATTATATTGATCATTTTCTCAGCATCATATATATATATATATATATAGTAGTGCTGGAAATAGAAGTCTGAAAAGTATACGATGTTGATATTGTAATCATGTGTTAAGTTATGAAAGTTATTTAAAATTCTTTTAAATTTAAAAATATTACTTTTGGAAAGTGCATATATATTTGTGCATGGATGAGAAATTAAAAAAAAATCTTATTTGGATTAAATAAACAGATAATAATATAAATTACATGTATAACATTCATTACAATGATTTTAATAGAAGAATTTTGTCTATATGAGGATATTTAAATTGAATCAAAACAGTTTGAGATAATTTTTTAATGTTAATTTGATTAAATTTGTAGATAACAAAAATGATACTTCAAATGTGATTTGTAATATTAATTAAAGGATAAGAAAAATGTCTCCAATTTATTATATATTTTTAATTACTAATCTAGTGTGTATTTTAATTTTAAAAATGTCATTTTTTAAAAAAAAGACATCAGATGGAGACATCAATTTCATTTTATTAGCAATGAAATAGAATATTAAAAATCAGTGAAGCTCAAATTATTCAAAGGAACAGGAGAACCTTTTTCATTGGTAAATGATAACCATTGTTGAAAAAATATATAGCTATAATGGAAAAATATATTGCTTTACTTTCTTAAATATAAATCATCTTTACCATAAATATAAACTTTTGATTTATGGACTACAATTATTGTTTATACAGCCACAGAAAATGCATTTCTTATTAATTTAAAGTGTACCATCCTACTGTAATTTTGTAATAATTTGAAAACTATCTAAGTTACACTCTAATACTATTTCCCTGGATTAATTACAATGTCTACACATAATATGTGCTCTTATCATTTTTGTAAATGGAACATATAAATTGAAGAAATTAGAAAAAGAAAAATCACAAATTTTTATCATATGCTGATTTGTAGTGAAAGTTATAGAATATATACCATGTTAAGAGTAATCCTTTTAAAACTTTAATGAAAGAAAGCAAAAAGGTCTTAATACATCAGTGTAATCCATTTACTGCATTCTCATTTATTTCTTGTATATTAGTTATTTAAGTTATTTTTATTTAGTTATTTATTATATGCTTAGCCACTGTAAGAATTTACTTTAAAATAATTATTTTTAACTTTATGTGGGTGTGTGGATTTATTGTATATCTAGTTAAATGGTTATTAATTTATAAAATTCAAGTTTGCATATTTTATATCACAGCGGTAATTTCAAATGGTTACACTAGCACTTATCAAATCTGTGTTTTTAATAAAAATATTAAATTAGAGAGAATGCAAAACCAATTAACAAATGCTGAATGTAAATGGAAATTGGGGACAATAGAATTTGAAGATAATTTATTCAGCATATTTAATTTTCACAAATGAAAAGATTGCTACCCTAGTAAAAGCTGAGAATGCATGCCTTTTTATTTAAAACAAATTACTCCTGAAAGGTAAATCTATTTTGAAACATTAAAGTTGATTTAGTGGAAATGACTGATAAATATGATTCGTTTGGAGGCTCAATCATTTCTATTCTTAGCTACTTTATATATGATTATATAAAAAGTACTCACTCACATTAGTCATATTTAAAGGTAATCCATGCAGATTAGGGTATATATATATAAGCGTTTTTTGCATTTCAACACATGGTATCACAACTATCCATGAAATCGCACACGCACCCACACACACATATATATATTCTTTATTTAAATGGGGATTGTGGTGAAAAAAATATAGCTATGAGGTGTTTAAAATATTTTATATAGATTTCAATAATCCATGTGTAACATTAATTGAAATGTATATAAAATATTTAAACACCTCATAGCTATATTGTTTTCACCACAATCCCCATTTAAATATAGAAAATTTGAATTATAAGTAATGAATCAATACGAGTTAATTGTAATATGGTCTTAGATATTTTTTCAACTCGTGACTTCAAATATTTATTTAAATTTATTTCTAATATTTCTGAAACTAGATTGTTAACTTCATTTCAATTTTTAAAAAATGTAGTGTAATCTTTTACTGTTCTAGAATATTTTAGAGGCATCTCTTTACATTTACATTTTCTACTTAGTTAATATTCAAATTATATGTTCCTCAGTGAATCACTAATGCTAGAGGAAACTAAAAATTATCATAATCAAATTCAGATAATTTTATGTCATGTTTTATATTAATTATTCTCAAAAAGATAACATTAAAAAAAGCTTCAACAAAATTCTTTAACATATAAAATAAATAAAATATAACAGAAATTAATTAATGTAAATATTTCAAAATAACGTTTGTTTAATGTATAGTTTTACTTTTTGTACTATAAAATTATTTATTTAGGCATACATTGTTTTACATGTAGAAAATTAATAATTATTTCAAGAAACATAAACAGTCCAGTTCTGTAACATGATAAAGTGTTTTTTTTAAACATATAGTAAATTTTAAAATGACATGTTTATAATGTTGTAAATGAAACACTAAATTATAATTGACATTTTGAAATACCATTACAAAACTTCAATTGTAGTTTATAAACAAGGTATAAAAATTGTTCTGTTTACTCCAACATCATTACTAAAAACTTGAATAATCAGAATGTAATAGATGATTATATAGATTAATCCCATATATATTTCAAAAGTATATCTATTTTATACCTATTTTTGTTTATTCATTTTTTTAAATGATGAATCATCTTCCAGATATTTAAAAATTTATGCTATTATGCTTATGTTTAAGAAGGTGATTGCTTACCATGTGATAATCATAGATTGATTGCTATTATTTTTGTAATTTCAAACTATTGAAAATAATAATTAAAAAGAAAATCTTGGAAGAATATCAGTATAAATTCATTTCTCATATAAATGCATTCAAATTTTTCTACAATAAGGTACAAAATATGACATCATCCCTTGATAATAATGTCATTACTGTTGTAATATATTTAGACATACCTAAAGCATTTTTGACTGTGTCTCAAAACATTTATTTAAAAGTCTGTAATCATATGCTTTTTATTAATCTTGCAAATTATTGAAAAAAAAAGCAGAAAACAAGTGGTTCTTGGGTTACTATTCATTTACAATAGTTAATCTCCAGTCCCATATGGCTATTTAAGTTAAATAGCTGGATTGGAAGACATATGGATGTTCAGAAATTTTAGATTTTCTACTTAATAGTTATCCATGAAATAAAGTGCTGAACTTGGCTTGGTATTTTAAAGCTGATGCTTGAATATCCTAGCACCTCACTGAGGAATCCAGTAACAGAAATCAGTCTGAGGTTGGGGATATTCTGAAAGCTCATTATATCTCTTGTTTTATTTTTAATTTAGGTAAATAATACATTTTCATATATTTATAATCAAATATTTGTGGTTGTGTAGATGTTATTATCTTGTTCTGTATGGTAGTTTTAAATAACTTATTTCTGAAAAGTAATTAATGACCTTTTACATTTTAGTAGTAAACAATTAGCTTTTAATTATCTATCAGCTAATTTGAAAAAAAAAAAAAAAAACAACAACAAATGTAGTATTTTTTTTTTACTTTATAAATTTGTTTTACATTTTCTTGTTATCATTATTTGGAATAAATATTTTTTGCATTAAAGAAATACTTGTTACGTATACTAATATTTTACTTATTACTATTATTATTATCGATTGTATTTATTGTTTTTACATTTTTCTCATCAAATTATATTGTCTTTCTTTGTTTTTATTAATGTAAATTAATTTGTAAATTTTTCTATTATCTAAATTTTTGATTTGATCAGCTTTAATTGCTATTTATATTTCTTTTTTTTAAAGTTTATCATAATATCTCTGTTTTGAAGAACATTTTTATTCTTATAATGTCTACTTTATCTGTCCTATAGAACTATACAATACATTATTTTTGATAGATCTTGTGCCACTTTTGTTAAAGATTTTTATGAGACTTATAGTGTATATATGATATATTCATATAAAATGATTCTTAATATTTAGTGCAGAATATTTTGCTTAGATCCTAGAATTTCTATTACAAATATATGAATATCTACTAAACATTAAATGATTATATCAAATTTTTTCAAGACTTTTAATCAAAAACAGTTTAAGTTCCAAATTATTTAATATGTGTATGCAAACATATTTCTTTGAATTTAAATAATATCATTTACCTGACTTTTAAAGCATGTTTATGTCATTGGTTGTACTATACTAAATAATAACTCATGTATCTTCAATTTATTTTTTAAATAATAATTTATGAGCTTTAATTTATTTTCTTTCTTTTATATTGTAATATATAAGGGATTCGAACTCAGACTTTTATATGACCCTAAATTCTCCATGTCATCTCATATTGCTGATCCACCTGATTACTCATATGTTTAAAAGATAAATAATCACCAATATACATATTTCATGCTAAACCAGCAATCATCAGTTAGTCCAGATTACTATCTCCACACACACACATATACAATCAGTGGTCAGCTTTATATTAAGATAGCCAATCTTCATAATTTACTGGACAGGTTTCAAACTACTTTAACCCACACCTCTTCAGCCATCCATTTCATTGAAAATCTGATGATGTAATATTCAAAGCCCATGTTAGTGCCCATGTTGATGTTAATCATTGTGACCACTCATGTACCAGAGAATAACCCATTAATAAACACATGCAAGTGATGGGCAGACCTTTAATGCACTATGTTTCAATATGTAATTTGTAATATATAAGGGATTCAAACTCATGTTATCACATGACTCTCATTTTATATTATATTTTTTATTTTTTTCTGTTGTGCATATAATTTATTGTTGAAGATGTCCTTGTATAATGTTTATTTTACTGCAAATTTTACTTATTGTTTACTTAATGAATGAATAAATAAATAAGTAAAAATAATACATATACAAGTGTCTGGATTAGGTTTTGGGTGTAGGAGAGCATTGAATCTAATACTCATTATAGAAGATGACTAATTGTCTTAAGCCACATTAAGAAATTTAAACGTTAAATCACTCTCTACTCAAGAAAGAAATAGATGGCTTTGAATAAAAATATTAGTATGAAATATTTGTTTTAATACAGATGTTGAAAATAAGTAGAAAAAGTCATGGAATGCTTTGTTTATTATACAAAAATATATACAGAGGCAAAACTGCTTACAGTAGCAACACTCACTGCAAGGCAGAATAATCAATATTTGCAAGAAGGTTTGTGCATAAAATTCCTATCTAGTTCCCACTCATCCAATATCCTCAGACTAGTTTTTAGCTTGTGGCTTTCATCAATGAACGGGCTATGTTTTGTTCAGATTAGATTGATCATCTTCCCAGCATCATCATTTTTATCACATTACAATACATATAAATTTTAATGGTAAATACAATATTATAGTTTAAATTCTTTTGTAGCACTTTCGATTATGTGGTAATCCTTTTCAGCTTTAAATAATTTTCTAATTTTTTAAACTTAATGTTTCATATATTTCCATAAGCTGTGTATGGCCATATTTTCAACTTGCCTATTAATAACATCATCCTTATATTTATCAATCAAAATTGCCTCTTTCATTTTCCTCTTTTTATGATTTCTTTCTTTCATTAATATTTTTATTTCACTATTATTAAATGTAAACCTATAATTACAAGTCTTTTCATGGTCAAAGAATACTGAAGCTGTATTAAATTGATTATTTACATAATTTTTAATTCGATTATATAATAATTGATGCTTCTTCAATCTTTTCTCCACAAAACATTTCGATTCACCAATATATATATATATATATATATATTGTACCAGTCGAAAATGTATATCCATCCAACAAGATTTAGAATCTAAGCAAAAGTACCCCAAGTCCAATCATGCTTGCTATACACAGGTCAGGAGCAATCATGAATTCTAACCTGTTTACCCATGTTTTCTCTAATTGGAATAAATGGGAGTCTTTCTGCTCTCACTATAAATATTTCTCTTTCATTGATGGAAAGCTAGTCAGTCTTCTGATGTTATAGTGTAAATTAAAAGTTTATAAATCAGTGATAGAATTGCATCTGTTGATAAGGGTAGTTTACTTGCATTTTTATTATATTAATCTCCTGATACTTTCTTAGTTATACTTTCTTTATGCTAATGACTAGATTTCTATGGATGGGTTAATAAGTCCTGTTATCAACCTTTTTCCTTATTTTTTACCTTATAATTGCACTGAATTTATTATTGTTTTGCTTCTGGCATAAATCAATATATTTTTTTTTGCCTTTTTGTAAAAAAAAAAATAGTATAGCAATTTTATTTGATAAAATATTTATATTATTATTTTGACATATGCAGTAAAAGAGATAGTTATTTGCTTTGTTGTTTCTAAAATGTTAAATTCTCAAACGTCTTATTTTTTCTTTCTCTTAAAAATTATATTGTTATGTAGAGAAATGTATTCAAGCATGAAAATGAAAAAAAAATGTAAAAATTGCTTGTCACCAAATATGTTCGGAACAAGATTGACAGAAACTTAATATTTCGAAAGGAAACAATTTTTTAAATATATATATATACACTATACTCATTAGTTTACTACATTCTATACTTATAAATATTAAGCTTATATATGTTTTGTTAGTAAGTGGTTAAGTTTCATGTTTTCAAGTATTGATAATAAAATGTCAGCAAAGTGAATGTTTTATTTATTGACTTTAAACATTGAATCTATTAATTCTGAGTAAACAAACAAAATAAATATTTAGAAATGTTTTTAAAGATGATGGGATCTACATTCTTAATGATTTAAATCATCATCGATACAGCAACTGTGTAAGTATTGCCATCACATTTTATGACTATATCATATAAATTTCTAAATATTGCGTTAGTGAAATTAAGCAGCCATTTGAATCAAATAATCATCATCATCATTACTATCCATTTCGTTTATTATTTTAATGATGAAAAATATGGATGAACCATGCCCAGTCCGTTTTTTATATTTTACTGCATGATTGCATAACTATTAACCCTATTCATACTGGAATCTTACTTATCTGTTACAGTCTTGTTAATCATTTTTATTGGCTTATACATAATTCTAATCATGTTATCCTCTTGCAGTGAGCCTCTGATTTATCTAATCGATTAATATAAAATTAAATTAGCAAAAATAAATAAATGCTTTTCCTCAATATGATTGAACATATAATTATAATTCAGATATTTGATGTGATTACGGAAAGTAGTCTTGGTTATATCTTTCCTTGGATATATTTGCAATACTTCATAATTAATAAGTTGGATGCTGCAATTAAATAATAGATTTGGGTATTATTCTATCTTCAGCTAGTATTTCCTGTTTCCTCTTTAGAAAAATGATTTAAATCTGTCTGAAGTTAATCTCCATCTTCATAAAAATCAAAATTAATATGACTACACTAACTAATCACGTAATTAGATTAGTGCCACCTTCAATTAAGCTACCATAAATACTGTAATAACCATTTCTTAACCATTTATTTATTTGAGCATGAGAATTTTTAGGACCAACCTAACTGCTTTCTGTTTTTTGTGAATCATATATTGAATAATAAAAAAAAACATTTTTTTTAATTATTGATAATGATACCCATAAATAAAACTCTTTCCAGACACCAAAATGTATATGCCAACTATCTTGGATAATAAAATTATTTTATATTTATAAGGAACAATAGTTATGGATCAATACCCAATCATTTATTTTCAATTCAATTTTTTACATGACCTATGCATTCTTTACTATCATATAAAGAATGTGCATGATTTGTAAATCTACCCTTATTTTATACAGACAGACTATGTATTTTAATCAATACATAATTTATCTTAAGTAACTGCTTGAAAGCATCTAAAAATTAGATCTTCATACTGTAATCTTAAGAAATATATAGTTGGCTAATACTCACTATTATTTTATAAAAAGAAAAAAATGTGCTTAGAAAAACTAATAAAGAATATTTTAATTTTTATGTTGATGCCTGTAAATATATGGTTCCATTGAGTTTTATGCACTATTGGATATACAAAAATATTTGTCAACTGTATAATTTAATTATATAAAGAACTAAAAAATTTTAAAAAAATACTATAAAAGAAAAATAAAAGAGAAAAAGAAAAAAAAACATTTTGTTCTAAATAAAATCTTTCATAATTATTAAATTAATTCAGGATAAAAACAGTTTGCATAATTTAAATATATGGTAATGTTATTCCTTTATCTTTATAATAATAATGAAGTATGATAACAAATTTAAAGAACAAATAAAATCAATAATTGTATATATGTACATATACATACAAAATGCTATGACATATGGGAAAAAAGTATCAAATCACCCCCACAAACATTTTTTTTTTCAAAAACACTCTATGTAAATAAATATAAAGTCTGATCTTCAAACAGTATGACTCCTTTTGAGTTGTGCTATTTGAAGTTTAAATTTTACATTTATTCTCAGAGAGAATTGCTAAAGAAACAATATATGGGTGGGTGATTTGAACAATTTGTATTTGAATTTTCAGTTAATGATATGCACTAGAATATGTACACACACACACACACACACACACACATATATATATATATATATATATATATATATATATATATATATATATATATATATATATATAGCCAGTTCATTCATGTAAGATTTTAATTTTAAAATTTCAACATTTTGACTTGATCACACAAGCCCTCAAATTCGGAATAAAACTATATATATATATATTAATTGTAATTGCCAGATTAGGGCTGTATATCACAGTATTTAAAAATAAATAAAGAATTTTTTGAACTTGTTTAATTTTCATTTCACTTGATCTATGGACAAAGGAGATGTTGAAATATTAATGATAACTAGATAACCATGGCAACCTAATATTTCAAAATAATATTATGTACTATTAATATCAGCATCAAATCATAAAACTGTTGTGATCAATTCCAAAAAAAAATATAAACCAGTAAATAAATAAATAAATTCTAGAAAATAATTAAGTTAATCATAGAAAGATGACTTGAATAAAATCAATATTATTATTATTATTAACTAATACACATTTCATTTTCTGTTACTTCAATCTCCATAGCAACTTACCTATTATAAAATTAAATATTTTATGTTTCATATATGTTTTTTATTAATTAGTATTTGAATAGATTGTTATATATATATATATATATATATATATATATATATATATATATTGAAAGGTATTGAAAATGTAATATGAATTCTTTATTTTTGATTGTAAATGAAAAATAATATTGAACTTGTAAAACATTATTTTATTTTCACAGTATCCAATTGTTTTAAAATCTTCATTTCACTTATTAATTAGAGGCAAATTTTCCTAAACAATTTTCTTATCTTATTGAGTGAAATTTTGAGTGATATTCAATAGTTGTTTTGACAACATTAATATTAGCAAGAGTATGTTACAAATAGAACTGAAACACTGCCACTTGAGTTATTGTAATTTTATCATTGCCTAGATAAAAGCCTTTACATTGATCTTTACAAAAGTTGTTAAATTTTGTATTTTTAAGTGATTAAATTCAAAAATCATGGGAGGGTAAACCTAACTATCTCCCTATTCAATTGAGGCAGTTCATCGATGAAATTCTAGGGGATATGGTAAAATATAAAAGAAAAACCCATAAAAATGCATTGTATTGCAAGTCAGCTATAAAAATATTCTGTTGTCAAAATCTAGAATTTTATTTATCTGTGATGAATACAAACTCCATGATATGTATATCAATATCTTATTATGATCAATTTATTTCACAACATTGATTAACTCAACTTAATTATAATATTAAACAATTTGAATTTTACTTTCTTAATTCAAAAAGAAAAAGCTGGCATATATTATTCCCTTGGATATTACTGAATTTTGTCAATAAAATTTTATTTATACATTATTACCAATGAAAAATAAAAATAAAGCCAGTGATGTGTAATTTGCACTGACTAAGTACATGTTGTCTTAAAAACTTGGATACATTTATATGCTTAAAAGAAAATATCAGAATGTAAACATTAAACTAACTGAATTCAAATCCATGATAGTTATCAGTCATGTTTGTCTTCTCTACTTAAAGGAAAATCAACTCTATGCATTAGAATCAGAAACAAAAAAAACAGGAACTACAATGGACTGGAGGATAAAAACGAGCAAGGATATGGTTGATTTGTAGTATGATATCTATGTGTATATATTTTTTTATTTGAAAAAAAAATAAAAAAAAATATGTGTATATTTTGTTCATATTTTACTTGATTTAACTTGAGGATATTTGTATAGAGACGGGTTTAAAAATAAATTATTTTATGTTAGTTTGATTTTTTACAAATTACATTAGTGAATAAATAAATATCAATTTTTACTGGTTCATATTAGTTTACCATTGTATATGCTATTTAAAGTCTCAGGAAAATATTTCAAAATTCTTTCCGTTTATATAGTGTATTCTCATATAACACATTTATGAGTTTCATATATATATATATATATATATATATATATATATATATATATATATATATATATATATATTATTCTTATTGATTCTACACAGTAATAGACCATCAATTATTTATATATTAAAGAAACATAGTATTGTATTTTGTTTAACTGGCTATGATTTTAGTTTATTGCAGATAATGTTTGTTATTGTTCTTTTATATACAATTTTTTATTACTATTATAAATTTTTAATTATTACTCAATAAATGTAGAGGTGATTAAATTCTGGTGAATCTGTCTGTTTATTTATTTTGAAAATGCAAGGTAAGTTTGGTACATAAAGTTTGATACATGTTCAAAACAATCTAGTTATATATATATGTTAATTCTAATATTTTCACGGATAAAAGATGTCATATTATTATTACTATTTGCAGGATATTCCGTGTAGTGAAAAAGCTAAATGCTGACGTTTCAATACAATATCAATTGATATCAATTGATATTGTATTGAAACGTCAGCATTTAGCTTTTTCACTACACGGAATATCCTGCAAATAGTAATAATAATATGACATATATATATATATTATAGCAAAGCAACAGTTTGTGGTTTTTAAAATCATAGTGCATTAATTTCCATATTTTAAATAAATTTTCACCTCTTATTAATTCAACAACTTTGTCAAGCCAACAAATGAACATTATTGCTTTTACTTCAGCATTCTATCCATTTTTATTATAATATATCTTAAAAAAAAAAAAAAAAAATTACATAAAGGAACTTTGATTCACTTCTATTGAAGTCAAGATGAGAGAGAGTTTTTTTTTTCTATTCAGCTCTGTTTATAACTTTTCCAATTAATATCAGAGTAATTATAGTAATACCCTTTATTAACGCTTTGATCAATTTTAACCAGTGTCTCTCAAATAAAAATTTTATTATATAAGAATAACAACAAAACAAACAAATATTATAGAATTATTACCTACAAGTAACATTGGCATTTTTTTATTCAAATACAATTTTTTCATTCTAACACAAATTAAAGAATTGATAACACATTTTTACCATACTTCACTGGAAATATATTTTCACATATATATGTTTCCAGTGTAATATTATACAAATAAAATAAAATATATTTGAAATATTGAACATTTGGTGGTATGTTTGTAAGTTACAATTGTGAGGGTAGTAAAAAAAAAAACATATAATAATGAAAGAATAATAATTTTATACAAATTATAGGCTTTATTATTCATATATTCATTTTTTAAAATGAATGAAGTCAATTCACAATGTTATACAATACAATTAATAATAAACAATTTTATATCAATATCATCATCATCATCATAATGAAACTCATCTCAAATTTCCTTAGATATAATGTTGTCTTTTTTGTTGTTGCAATTATTGATTAATTAACATTTGTGTAAAGTTTGAGAAGAACATAGTTAAAGCTTTTTTTTTTTTTTTGCTTTTTGTAGAATTAAACAAAAAACAGCAACAAATAACTCAGATATTTATCACAGCAGATCAACTGTTTATTGATTGAAGAAGTTTATTAATCTATTGGAATTTTTTATCAGATATGTAAATGATTTTTAAAGTTTAAGTGTTGAAAGAAGACATTTGGTAGAATATATTTACATTCATTTGCAAATTAGGCATAAATAATCACTAAATAACTAGATATACAGATAAACAGGCAATTGGTAGGCTTATACTGAAATAGTCAGACAGATAAAAAGAAAGACAAATAATATGGATTCATGAATGGATGAATAGATGAATATATAGAAAGAGTGGTAAATATAATGTAAATAGGGAGATAGATATTTATGTTAATAAATAATAAATTGATAGAAAGTCAGAAAGACAAATAAACAGATATACAGATAAATATTTATTTAAAATAAATAAGATGAATAGGCAATAAAATGGATGCATGGATGAATGAATAAATAAGTTGATATATAAATGGATATATAGATAGCTATATAGATAGATAAATAGATGTTTAGGTAATACATAGACAGGCATACAGAAAGATAAAGAGATAAGTAATAGATAAATATAAATAGATGGATCAGTGCATGAATAGATAAGTAGATATATACATATATGATAAACAGATAAGTATAAAGTAGATAGGAGGATGGACAGATAAAGAGATAGATAGACATATATGAAGGTAAATAGGTAAAATAAATGTGATATAAAGGAAGTTGGCTGCTCATGGATAAATAAATTAATTAATTAATGGACGAATGAAGACATAAATAGATAAGTAGATAAATTAATAGACCGCCACTGCTAAATAGCAAAATGAATCAATACATACATAGATGGATAAAAAATGTGTGTGTATGTATATATATATATATATAAGTTCATGAATTGAGAGCTCATTAGATAGCTAAATAAATGGATGAATAAATTTATATTGAATAGCTAACTATATAAATAATATATAGTTAAATCGTTAAATATATAGACATAGATTAATACATAAATAAATAGGTAGATAGATAGATATGGATAGATATACTGAATGACAAATAGATAGACAGATACAAAATTGAGTAGATAAATGAATAAATCAATAAATGGATATACATCTATATAAATGTTGATTTACAGGTAAATATATTAATAGATAGATAAATAGATAGATAGATAGATAGATATAAATAAATAAGTAACTAGATAGATGGATAATAAGATAGATAGAAATAGATAGATACGTTCAGGAATCAAGAGCTGATTACATAGCTAGATAAATGAAAAAAAATAAATATATAATTGGATCGGGAACTATATAAATAATATATATTTAAATAGTTACATACATAAACATAGATGAGTAGGTAAATAAATACGTAAATAGATAGAGATAGATATACTGATTGACAGTTAGGTAGATAGGCAGAAGTATAGAAATTTTAATAGACAAATGAAGGAATCAATAATGTATATGCAGCTATATAAATGTTGATCTTCAAATAAATAGATTGATAGAGATAGATAGATAGATAGATAGATAGATAGATAGATAGATAGATAGATAGATAGATAGATAGATAGATAGATAGATAGATAGATAGATAGATAGATAGATAGATAGACGTATGAATACATAAATAGATAGATAGACATTTAAATAGATAGGTATAGATAGAATTGATTGGTTGATAGATAGATTAAAAATAAATTTTGCTATATATTATACACACGATTCGCTGTTTTCATTAAATAAAAAAAAAAAAAGAGCAAGAGCTTCATTGTTTCATTTTTGAAAATATATATACAGTATATGTAAATTTATATTCACAATTACATATTCATGTTTTTATATTAATCAAATATCTGAGTTAATCGATACTGATTATTTGTAAATACTATAAATGTTGCTGTTAATTAATTTTTTTAAGAAAGATTTATTGATTCCAAATATTATTACAATAATATATATATATGTGTGCTGAATTTTGAGAATGTATTAAAGTATCTATATGGAAATTACTTGTCGAATAAAGAGTCTATTTTCTTCAGTGTCTAATGATCTTAAACTGCTTACTAAGCCTATTACAGTATTAGTCGTTAAATAATTCATTTGACTGACTTACACATTTGCTTTGATTCTCAGCTCTGACATTTACCTTTTAAATTCCATTCAGTTTTTATTGGAAGATTTGGGCTGGAAAAAGAAGAAATTATCTTGATCAAAAATATTCTTTTTTATTTGTTCCCGAGATGAAATTCGTTCTTGCTTTTTTTTTTTTATTAATTTAAATTAAAAGTATAAATATGTACACACAGGTATATGTATATATGTTATCAATTGGGAAAGCAAAGGCTGACACTATTTAAAGTAAAAATTCACCGATAAAGTTATAAAAATAATAGTATGGCAAACCACTTTCTTTATTCTTTTTCATTCTTAGCCTTCTGAAATGTAAATTTATACAGTCATCCAGTTTTTAAAAGCAATTATATAAAACTTCAAAATTCACTGAATTTAATCAGTGCTTTCTATAAGTTTGTGTACACAGAACAAATATTTCCCATTAAACGTGAAATTTGAGCTGCTACACTAAAATTTAATATTAGGATCCTTTTAGAAATGTTTTTCTACTTGATGTATTTAAAAGTATATCAGCACGTATCCGATTTTATATTTAGTTACAAAAATGCACATAGAGAGCGTACCAATAGCTCAAACAAGCTCTCTATGTGCATTTTTGTAACTACAAGCTCATTAAAAGTAATGTCACATTATATATGACTTGCTTTTTTTTTTTAATTTATATTTAGTTATAAGTTAAATAAATGGATTGGCAAAATTCTGTTATTTTAATAGTAATGATTATCAAATGAAAGATTTACTCTAACTCATAAAATTATTTGTGGTGCAATGAGATCTACTCATTATTAATCATTTAATAATAATTATATTGTAGTAATGATTTAAAAAAGGTACTTATTTTATCATTATTATTTTTTCTATATTTTTGTTTAGAGGTTCTATGATTAGAAAATAACCAGAATTGGAAATAAAAATAAATAACATATTTAACAAATGGTATTTTAGCACACAGACACATATATGCCATGAAGAGATCAACTCAAATCCTTAATCCCGTATAAAAAACAAAATCATTTTCCCATTGATTTGTACATTTAAAAGTGATCGACATTGATCCACTTATCATTCCAAGAATTCAGAGTATATTTGAATTTTTTAAAAATTATTATCAACCATTTTTTGATTAAAACACACACATATATATATATATAAATTCATAGTATTATTTAAGGGAGCTTCCATGTAATAACAATATAATAGCTAAATAGCTGATGTTTCAGTCCAATAACAAGAACTTGTCACAGAGTTTTTTATTTCTCAAATCATAAGAATGTGTAATACAGAAGAAGTTCTGAGGAAAATATTTGCTGTTGTAGTGAAATGTCAGTTTTTTAGCTATTATATTTTTATTACATGGAAGCTCCCTGAAATAATACTATGAATTCATCTGTTATCTGTGAGAATTTTATAATATATAAAGTAAAATAGTATTTAAATCAGAAGCAGTCTCATTTCTATAGAGAAACCACAAAGAGAGAAAACATTATTCATGTAGATTTCATTAAAAGATGTGCAGATTGGAGTAGTTTGTCATTATTTTATCTATATTACATAAGTTTTAACATGATTTATTGACCAAAAAAGATGATTATCTAGGTTAGTGATAAGGCAGATAATTTAAAAGATTTTAAATCTGATTAAAACTTGGAGAAAAAAATACGTAGACTATGGATAGAGTTAAACAATTTAAATTAACTAATATGTGTAATACATAAAGAAAATAAAACAGCAGAAATAATTCTATTTATATATTCTAATCAATGCTTTAACCAGAGGACTAGTTTTTATTAAGGATATTTTGTAAAACTAAGGAAAATCAATGAGGTTATTAAAATGCATAACAAACCTTTCCAGTGGCAAAATTGCACAAAAGCTAAAAATACATATGCACACGCTGTAATAGTTCAATGTGCTATGTGAATGAGTATTGTATGAAACATGCTATCTGAGATATAGACTGGAGGAATACATAGGATCAAAGTGTTTGTCGATGCCATGGCTATGCATACAAAACTACACATACACATTAATAATAAGTGAAACAGTTTATTATTGTTATTTTTATATGCCTGTAATAAAAAAAAACAGTAAACTGCTTGTTGCGCCAGATTCAGTCAAAGTTCAGTGCTATGCATACCCCCACTAAGCTCTTCACATACTCTTGGGGATATGCATACCCCACTTTGGAAAACACTGAATTATGTGTTCCCTATATTAACTATGCAATTTTCTATATATTTTTATTATGTCAAGTTTAACTCATTATATATTAAAAGTAAATAAAAACACAATAATTGTTTGATGTTATAACTTTAATCTTTTTAATTTTATAATTAAATATGTTTATTCAAACTTTAGTTTAAGAATATAATGTGCAAGTATATACATGACTACTCATGTGTAGAAAATATAAATAATCACCAATATGCATATCTCATGCTTTACTAGCACTCATCAGTTGGTCCAGATCATCATGTCTGCCACACACACACACACGCACGCATATATATATATATATCATCATTATCAAACATTATCAATCCACTGCAGGATGAAGGTCTCTCCAAGTTTAAGCCATCTTCTCCGATCTTCAGCTTCTCTTCTCCACATCACCCCTGCACACTTTCTTATTTCATCCATCCATCTCACATGTGGTCTCTTTCTGGGTCTTTTACAATCTCTTGGAATCCAGTTTAAAATTTCAATTGTCCATCTAGTATCATCTCTTCTAGCAATATGACCAGCCCAACTCCACTTCAATCTTTTAATTTTTTCAATGAGGTCAGTAACACCTGTTTGTTTTCTTACCCATACATTGCGTTTTCTATCTATCTATCTATCTATCTACCTACCTACCTACCTACCTACCTACCTATCTATCTATCTATCTATCTATCTATCTATCTATCTATCTATCTATCTATCTATCTATCTATCTATCTATCTATCTATCTATCTATCTATCTATCTATCTATCTATCTATCTATCTATCTATCTATCTATCTATCTATCTATCTATCTATCTATCTATCTATCTATCTATCTATCTATCTATCTATCTATCTATCTATCTATCTATCTATCTATCTATCTATCTATCTATCTATCTATCTATCTATCTATCTATCTATCTATCTATCTATCTATCTATCTATCTATCTATCTATCTATCTATCTATCTATCTATCTATCTATCTATTAAGATTTTCTATCTTAATATAAAACTGAGCATAGATTATACATATATATGGAAAATGATGATCTAGAGCAACTGATAAGTGCTGGTTCAGCACGAAATATATATATATTGGTGATTATTTATATTTTCTACGTGTGTGTGGTCATGTGTATCACTGGTATGAGATAGTCTGGATAGTTGAAAGATGCTTGAAAGTCTATGTTCAAATTCCCTATATTTACAATTACGTTCCAGGTATATAAAGAATTCCTGTATTACAAATATGTCAGACTATATATAGTCAAAGAATGTTATCTAGAAAGGTTTGTGCATTATTGAAAATTATATATATATATTTGTAAAATGACAATTCCATATTGCTATAAAATCCGTATGACAGCTTGGAAAACAAATATTGCTTTATGAAGTTTTTCTTTTAATTATATATTTTAATTTTTTAACAAAAAAAGGGAAATCAATTTATTGTAGTTGTCAGAAATGACTTTTACAATGTTTATTTCAATTAAATATAAGCATTTAATTTAATTGTGAATTAATAACTTTTATTGCGATATGAAATATATTTAGCATCAATATTAATATAAAGTTATCATAAGTAAAATGTATTCACTTTACATAATTTACTGACTATGTCTTGAGAGGTTTTAGTGCAATCATAGGATAGTAGATTCCAAGACCTAAAAGTTGTTAAATTGATTCTAATCTATATTTAAAAAAAAAAAAAGTAGTCGGATTTTGATTTCCTCAATTGAATAAATTATTTTCCAGTTGAAATTTTGATACTCAAATACCACATAATATTTTCATGTATTTATTTATAGCTTATACATAGCTATTGTGCTCCAAGAACTGTTTTTACAGCTTTATCAAAGGTTAATGTCTTAACAATAAAGTGTTTTTTTTTTCTTTCCATAGAAGACAAAATATTTAAAAACTATAAATATAACTCTAAGGGGCATGAAATAAATTTATTGTTAAACTAACTTAGCAAAACACCTTATGATACATTACTTGTTGCTTATTATTTCGTGTATTAGTAAAACAAACGTTTGGTATGTTTATAGTAATAGTGATTAGTAAATAACTATAATTCTTTCATCACTAAAATTTAATAAAAGTAAAGGCAATATAATGCTTCATACATAGAGAAAAACTTCAACAAGGGTATTTAGCACTCAAAATGCAGCAAAATTAAGGTGAATGTATTCTTTATGTACAAAGAAATTAGATTGCTTTTAATTTACTAATAATTATGTATATATAGTTCAATGAAATATGTATTTAGTATATATATATAGTCCATAATTCAAATATATATATATATAAATTTTCACTAAAAAAAGCATAACATCTATAGTGTCAAGGTTGACACAAATAAAATATTTACAAAATCATCAAAACGGTCTAATGTTTTTTATGACAATGCTTTGAAATAATTTATTGAGTAATATCTATTAGCTTATATATTATAATTTTTAATTTTATGTTTGATGGTGATAAAAATTGCATCCATAGTAACAGATGTTGATCTGATTTTTGGGCTGAGGAATGGTTGTGATGGAATTTATTTAAGATGAAGGATGCACTGATTAATAAATTTATATATATATATTGTGAATGTTCAAATTGATGATCCAGGTATATATATATATATATATATACAAATAAACAATTCAGTACAATATAAGTTTAACTAAATAGGATCGATATTATTTTATATATTTCATATATGAATGCAGTCACCATAGTAACATTATTACATACAGTTCAATGTTTTTTATGTTGAGTATATGTGTTTATAAATTAATTTAAAAAAATATTATTATTAAAAAATATAGATATGTGTAAATTATTGATGTTTATCAATAATTTAAAAGG
This sequence comes from Epiperipatus broadwayi, assembly GCA_028023455.1. Lineage (NCBI taxonomy): Eukaryota > Metazoa > Onychophora > Udeonychophora > Euonychophora > Peripatidae > Epiperipatus > Epiperipatus broadwayi. The sequence goes on from JAQFVV010000517.1 coordinate 246,459, forward strand.
TTATTATATCAATTTTGTATTTTGGTTTGTAAAAATAATAAAAAAATTGTAATCGAATTTGGATTTAATTTTCATGTATCTTTTTCTCCGAACTTACCCCAAAAACCGCGCAAAAAGAAACTATAAGAAAATTGATAGAATTGAGTTTTTAATTGAGTAATATTGTATGGTCGTCAAGATATGAAAAACGTCAGAAAGAGAACATATAAAAAAGACGCGACAGAATATAACAGGACTCTTTATCATTTTGCAATAGTAAAGGATAGATCTATTTTCTGTGTCTTAACAAATAAATTTTTTCAATATTTTTTTTTTGTGTGTAAAACCATAAAACATGGAAAAATAGTGGAATTATCTGCCCGTTCAATCATTTAGCGGGCAGTTGCGAAAAGTTTCCGGGGAAGCGACAGCAAAGTAAAAAAAAAAAAAAAACCTATGAAATAAAAAAAAAATGCTTTATAAAAAAAAATGGATTGGCGTAAACATCGTCTCACGAGCAAAGGAACAAGACCCAACTGGATCAATTCACATCATAATAGGGATAATCAAAGTGCACTCACCTCTTCGGACAGAAAAAGAAAACTTTTAATGAAGTATTGTAAAGTTTACGATTATTATTTCTGACGGAGAAACTTCTCTTTACACTATAACTGAAGTCAATCGATAGACCAATAAATAGTGAACGAACAGACTTATATATATATGGTATGATTTTTTTTTATATGAAATGTGTGTGTATTAATTTTTTTTTATATGTAATAAAATGGGATGATTTTTTTTTAATTATCTCTAAAAGTAATATAATTTATTAAATGAAAATGATCGGAAAGACTCAAATATATTTATTATTTCATATTCATTTATCCGTAATTATTTTGATAAACAAATAGATTTTGATACCCTCCTATTTCACATTTTGGTATCGGTTATATGTAAATTTTTTTAGTAAAATATCTAAGAGCCTTTCCCGTCATTTACTCATTCATTTTTTTTTTGTCGTTATCGTTATTGCAACACATATATAGAGATACACATAGCAATTTGATCATTTTATTTAGTCAACCAATCTAAAATATAAAGTCATTTCGGATGTATTTTATCATTAATATTGCCAATTTTCTTTTCTATAATCTAATAAATTGAGTTAATTTAAATATCAAGACTAGTTTAATTATTTTGTTTTATTTGGATTACGTAAGACGGCGTAGCTATTTAAGTAACAGGATTCAAACTCAGCTTGGTAAGCGAATTGGAATATAAGATAAGGTATGTTTTGCTTATTAGTATTTTATTTTGTTTCTATATGAATTTCATATTTATATTTGCATTCGAATATTATATATACATATTATCATTTATCTTAGTTAATATTACAAAGTCAATCATTTCATGTTTGTCTGATTCCGTCATAAAAATCTAAATAGATTATACTTTATCGTTTGGTTCAGAATAATTCGTCTTGGATATTTTTCTTAAACTCCTATAAAATGAAGAGAATAAACTTCATTGACCGATTCAATTGAATATTGTTTTGATTTGTATAAATATCAATTATAATCATATGTTGCCAGTCAATTTTTATTCAATTGTTTAAAATTTCAAACAAGTTGTATTAATACTCACAGGTGAATAAACATCCAATAGAAGCTCGATATATCTTTTATGTAATGTGGTTGGACATTGTAAAGTTAGAGATGAGCTAATAGAGTGTTGATATTAAACTCCAGTGAAGTATTCTATTTTAAAACCTAAACGAAGCACTAATTAAGCATCATTTTATTGGAAGATATTTGTGAATTATTTATAAATTATTTTGTAGCTTCTTAGTAAACCATCGACGTCTATTAATTTGTTTAAACATTTAAGTGAGCGCATAAATTTTCAAAGTGTTTATAAAATTATAATAAAACCAGTTGATACCCACAGAAAATTATTAATTAGAGATTGAAGTAGAAAGAATTGCATATCGCTTATTGACACGAGTGTTTATCTTTCTATTTAGCGTTTATTAAAATAGATATATGTATATTTGGGTTCAAGTATTATTTTGTTTTGATGTTTAAATAATGTCCATATGCAAACAAATGTTTTGTAAAGTACTATTACAGGTACTTAGAAGCTTATCCATAGTTAAAAAAAGGGCAGCATTTTTAAATAGTGAAACAAAATCAAATTACTATAACAGTAACAGGCTAATAAAGTATATATATATATTGGGATCTGTTTTAGTTATCAATTGGATTTGATTTTGATTAGATTGCCAATCAAGTAGTTAGCCTAATCCTATATTTTTGTTTAGGGCAATAGTAGTTGGTTTCACTGCTCTTTGCAATTTATGTTGTAATTGTGATGGATTTGTTGATGTCTGGAGCAGATGGTCTCATTATTCCTCCATTTCACTTATAACTTAAGTAAATTAAACTTTAAGAGAGATTATTTGTGCTTTGTGATGGTTTATTATATAACGGCGACCCGATTGAGCTAGACCAGATTAATTTAAATAGGATTTTTTGATTTTTTATCAGATCAGATTGATCATCCTAACCATCACCTTCATCCATCAATTCAATCAGTTACAAAATGGCACCAACATTTTGGGCCTTCTTTCTTCAATTTAAATGGAATACAGCATTCAACAATTACGACGGTTACAAAATATATATAATCCTCACTTATTCTAATCCTATATCAGGTTAACACTTTCTTAGTTCAATACAATTTTTTTAAATATTTTCTTCTTCATATCATAACTGAAAATGTAATTTCAATCATAATCTCACTAATTTTTTTTAATCCATTACAATATTTTCAGATTTATTTTAAGACATCAATAATATATTTGTCATCATCTGATTTGAAAAAAAACATATTCATTTATATATTTTTCAAGCTTACACTCATTTATATAAATGTAATGGATTTTTTTCCATGTAATAATGAAGATAAAATTTTAGGTATGACGTTATAAGGCAACAAGCAATTAAAACTGGTGATGGTTGTTACCTAATTAGGTCAAAGCTAAAATATTATCTAGATTATTATATAAAAATAATTTTATTATATTTTACTATTAGTGAATACATTTTCTTAACTTAATATATTATTATGGAAAAGGCATGTTTGCTTGTGAAAATTTTAAAAAAATTACATTTCAAAATTTTGAACATATAAAATTATTATGTTCAATTTATACTTTTATCACTTCTTTAATTTTAATCTAAATGCTTCCAATATTAGTTTAATGAGAATAAGACAGATAATATTACTATGCTATTTCAATTATATTTAAGCAGTTGCAATGAATTAAACCCAAAACAATATATATCCATGAATATATATATATATATATATATATATATATATATATATATGGATATATATATATATATATATATATATATATATATATTCATCACAATACAATAATTAATACAGTAAAAATATTTTAAAAACAAATATATACATAATTACATGTACAGTTTATTGATGATATTTTAAAAAAGCTAAAAAGAATAAATATATAGATGCTCATACATATTATCATCTTTATCCATCTGCTGCAATTTGTCCTAGGATTTTTTCTAATATTAAACTACATAAACAAGATAAACTTTTAAGATTAATGATTGACTTTGGTGGATCATTTTACTATGAAACGTGTAGATTTATAGAAACATTATTGAAAGATGTTCCTGGTTTGGGAAATATATTATTAGTTCATCATTTGATTTTGTAAAGAAAATTCGTAATATTAATATTAATGAAAATGATAGTATTTGTACATTTGATATATGTGAGATATATGGTTCAATAGATAGATTAAAATCTATAAAAATTACATTAGATGCTTTGATGTTAAAAGAAATTGATGTTAGGAAAGTAAAATTTGTAAATGATGTGTTATATTTTATTGATAAAAATATATATGCTATGTTTAATGAAAATTGTTATAAAATGGATAATGGTTGGTCTACGGGTCTTCCTGTACTTTCACAAATATGTAGTTTTGTTGTATCAAGATATGAATATATAATTCTTAATAATAATATATATTACCAAGATATTAAAATTTATTACATGTGTTTTGATGTTTTTGTTTGTGGAAGTTTAGTGGTCATAAATTTGTTATTTAATGAATTAAATAGTTTAGAAGGTTTAAAATGGAGTAAATATTTTAAAGAAAAAATGTCAATTTAATATTTGGATAGTAAAGTTATTCATAATAAAAATAAATTAGATTATCATATGGTAATAGAAGATATTGAAAAAAGAGGATATATTCCTTAGTATTGAAATGTGTCAATAGTACATAAATTATCCAGTTTAAAATCATTTTTATTTAGGAATAATAAGTTATGTAAATATAATTCTGATAAAATATGTAACATAAATGTATTTACTATGGATTTATGAAATATTGGATGTGATCATAAATTAATTTATAATATTGTTACTAAGTTTAATAATAATAGTAATATTTTAAGTGCTATAGATATTGATGAAATGAAATATACTTGGATATCAATACCATTTATTTGTAATGAACAAGTGAAATTTATAAAACAGATATATATAAATATATGTTGCATCACATTTTATACTACTCCTAATTTAAATAGAGTGATAAATAATTTAAAAATAGATGTAGTATTTTGAATCAAAGTTGTGCAATATATAAATGGCTGTGTGTTTGTGGAGAGGCATATGTAGGTGAATCTTGATGTACATTGAAGAAAAGATCAAAGGAGCATTGGTTGTTATATAAACAAATACAAAAATCAGGACAAGAGAATGTTATAAATGATGATGTATCACTTTCAGTATTTTTTGATCATAATGTAACATGTAATTATGGTTTTGATTTTAATAAAGTTAAGATTTTGTATATTGAAAGAAATAAAAATAAACATGAAATTAAAGAAGCTATGTTAATAAAAAATGAAAAACAACATTTGATAAATAGACAGGCTGCCAATATAAAAATTAATGAATTGTGGAAAAATTGATGTATGATGTCATTTTTTTTGTTTACATTTGTAACAGTTTTTTTTATACAATTTGAATCTAGTTGATAATGATTACATAGATAGTTGAAAGTACTTCTATTAAATTATGGTATGTATTTGTTTTTAAATTATTTTTTACTGTTTCACATTTTGCATTACTGCTATGAATATGAGGCAAATTGGCTCGAAAGCGCTTAGCGTATAATAATGTTTGGAATCTTTATAGCTTTTTGTTCAAGTGTTTCATACGCTTTTTAATTTGTGTATTAATTATTGTATTGTTTTGAATAATTATATATATTTTATTATAATTAGAATACAGACATTGATTAATAATTTATATATATATATATATATATATATATATCATTATCAACCATTATCAATCCACTCCAGGATGAAGGTCTCTCCAAGTTTAAACCATCTTCTTCAATCTTTGGCTTCTCTTCTCCACATCACCCCTGCATACTTTCTTATTTCATCCATCCATCTCACATGTGGTCTCTTTCTGGGTCTTTTACAATCTTTTGGAATCCAGTTTAAAATTTCAATTGTCCATCTATTATCATCTCTTCTAGCAATATGTCCAGCCCAACTCCACTTCAATTTTTTAATTTTTTTCAATGAGGTCAGTAACACCTGTTTGTTCTCTTACCCATACATTGTATTTTCTATCTCTTCTTGTTACTCCCAACATACATCTATCCATACTTCTTTGAGTGGTCTGAAGTCTCTGTATTGCTCTTCTATTGAGTGTCCAAGTCTCAGATCCATAAGTAAGAACTGGTAAAACATATTTGTTAAAAATCTTCTTTTTTAAACACATAGGCATATTTCCTTTTAGTATCAAGTTATTTCTACCAAAAGCACTCCAACCAAGTTTAATTCTATGATTAATTTCCTCCATTGTATTTCCATCTGTATTAATAATCTGACCAAAGTGTTTGTAACTGTTAACTTCTGCTAATTCATCATAATCAATCTTTATTTTCATACTTTGAGCAAATCGATTAAACATTACTTTAGTCTTTTTAACATTTATCTTTAGTTCTACTTTTCTACTTTCATCTGATAACTCCTGCAACATTTCCTGCAGATCTGAAGCATTATTTGCAAAAACAACTACATCATCTGCGAAATCTAAATGACTTAAATAATCTCCATTTACTTTCACTCTTTTAGTTTCTCATTTTAATCCACAAAATACTTCTTGCAGCACTGCTGTAAAAATTTTTGGAGATATGGAGTCACCTTGTCTTACACCTTTCTCAATGTTGACTTTCCCAGTATCATTATGTAATCTAATTGTTGCTGTTGCATTTTTATAAATATTCTTTAAAATATGACAATATCCTGGATCTATACCTTGATGATCCAATGCTTTAATCACTGAAGAAATGTTTATACAATCAAATGCCTTTTCATAATCTACAAATCCAAAACATAATGACAACTCATATTCATTTGCCCTTTCTATAACTTCTCTCAATACCTGAATATGATCTACTGTACTAAAACCACTTTTAAATCCAGCTTGTTCTCTTGGTTGGTGGAAATCCAATGTTCTCTGTAGACGAGTTGTAATTATCTTGGTAAAAATTTTATATAAAACTGATAAAAGGCTGATAGGTCTGTAATTTCTAATATCTTCTTTATCATCTTTTAAAAATATTAATATTATTACTGCATTCTTCCAATAATCCAGTACATCTTTATCATTTAGACATTTAGTACATAACTTGGCTAAATTTTTTTCTGTTTCCTCACCTGTTTCTTTTAATATACCAATTATAATTCCATCATTACCCGGAGCCTTTCTTTTCTTCATACATTTAATTGCATTTCTACTTCTTCATTTAATATTCTGGGCAATTTGGAAGATGTAATAGATATAGGAGGTACTTGTTCTTTATTACTATATAATTCTTGATAAAAAATTTCTACCAATTTCATGATGTCATCTCTTTTTTTAGTAATAATTCCATCTTTTTTTTCTTATTGCAGATATAAATTTCCTACCAATACCAAAATGTTAGTTTTACATTCTTAAGACTTTTATTTTCTTCTACAGCTTTTCTTGCTAGCTCACAGTTATACTTTCTTATATCATTTTCAACTCTTTTCCACACCATTTTACAAAATTCGAGATATTCAATTCTTTTTAATGCATCATTTTTGTATATCTTCATATTTCTTCTTTTCTTCATAAATTCTCTAGCCTCAGTAGAAATTTTATTGGTCAATTGCTGCTCTTTTCTACCAGCTATCTTTGTTGCAGTTTTTAAAAGTGTATCAGTTATTTTCATATTAATGTCATTCAAATCTGAATCATGTTCAAAATCTACTAATACTTGAAACCTATTTGTAAGTTCTAATTTACATTCATTAGAATGTTTCTGAAGATTAGGAATATCAACTATAAATATTGTTTTCTTAACAATTTTTGTCTTTCTAGTTTTACATTAACACATATCTTGCACCTTACTAATCGATGATCACTTCCTGTGTTAAATCTATTAAGAACATTACAATCTTGAAATATATATTTCCTGTTAGTCAAAATATAATCCAATTCTGCTGTACCTTCATTTGGATGCTTCCATGTCCATTTTCTTTTAGCATTTTTTTCAAAAAAATAATTCATAATATAAAGTTGTTTTTTTTTCTGCAAACTCCACAAGTCTATGTCATCTCTCATTTCTATTAACATAACCAAAATTACCTATAGCACTTTCATCTTTCATTTGTTTACCAATTCTAGCAATAAAGTCTCCCATAACAATTTTAAAATGTTGTTTAGTCTGAACAAAAGCCTTTTGTACATCCATATAAAAATCTTCTACAACTTCATCACTATGAGAACTTGTTGGGGCATAAACCTGAATTATCTGCATTTGGTATCTGCTATTAAGTTGTATAACTAATCTTGCCACTTTGTCTGATACACCATCAATTTTCACAATATTGTTCTTCCACTTTTCATTTATAATGAATCCTACTCCACTTGTATTTCCAATATTTGTGCCTTTATATTAGAATATATGTCCACTTTTAAAACAATTGTCTCTTCACCTTTTCTTCTAACTTCACAAAGTCCAATAATATCCCATTTAATATAAGAGAGTTCTTCTTCTAATTCTTGCAATCTTCTTTCACTTGAAAGTGATCTGCAGTTGTAAGTACCTAAATAAAAAGTTGTCATCAAATGGCAGCCTGGGTCCGCAATCAGGGGATTCTTAGCACCATCCGCCATCGGCCACCAACCGCTGCCTTGGTTGGTGACTTTACAGCCTTCTGGGAATAAAGGTCATGCTTTATTTTTGTCAGTCATAATTGTATATATGTATTGGAAAAATATTTATCATTTACACAAACATTCATTCTGCACTATCAGGCATTGAGAAGAAAGACCACGGTGTTGCTTGATCTTAAACTTAGAAGTAAAAAGCCAATAAACTCACCATGCTGGCTAATGTGTGTTGGTAAGCCACCCATCCATGTTCATATACTATATGAATAAACACATAGTAATAATAGATGCAATGACAAGAACGTATGGAGAGGACAATAGGAAATTGCCCTGCTCGGTTCCCTTAAGGCCTCCAAGAGGAATCAAAGGGTCTCCTTTCAGTTAATAGCAAACTCCTTTCTGCAGCCTATATATATATATATATATATATATATATATATAAATTGAAATAATAAATTTAACGATTTACAAACTATTATAAATAATCCTTAAATCAGCAGAAATACTTTCAGTTTAAGAAATTAACCGAAAGTACTGCAGATTTAAGGATTATTTATAATATTTTGTAAACCATTAAATTTGTTATTTCAATTATCAATACAATTTTGTTTTAATTAATGCACATTTTATATATATATATATATATATATATATATATATATATATATATATATATATATATTATAATAGGCAAAACTCACTATATGTATTGCTGCACATTGCAAGCTAGCAGGCTTGTGCATAAAATCCCCAGACTTGTTTCTGGCTTGGGCCTTCATCAGTGAGAAGCCATGGATGTGAGAGCACTGCATCTAGATCTTAGGATCTAAGGCAACCCTCCACTAGCCACCTTTTATCTCTACTTAACTACAAAACTATGAGTCTTAAATTGAAAACCCCTTAATATTTTTAATCCAAGTTCATCAGCATATATAGCCATGTAGGTCTGAACTCAGTTTAGCCCCTATACATTTTGGTGTCTTTGGTTCATTAATAACCATTAGCCACCACTATCCTATGTGTGGACTTTAAAAGGGACTCTTAACAATGCTACAGAGTTATTTAAATATAACTTCTATCACTGAAGTACTATTTACATAATTATATATATATATATATATATATATATATATATCCTAAAGAGAAATATATATATATATATATATATATATATATATAATTTCTCTTTAGGATATGCATATGGTGACTAAAGAATTTATCTCATTTCAAACAAGCAAAAAGAAGATATAATCACATATAAAATAGAAAGCTACAATTAATCATGATGTTAAAATAGTTAAGCTCACTGCAAAAATGTTAGCTTACATTATTCCAACACCTGAAAGAAAGAGATTAACAGATCATCTTATGATACATGTAGACACGTTTGCAATTCTCAGATTGATTTGTACATCCATTGCAAAACTTAACTTCAACATTTTATTATTTGTCTTTCTAATTTGTCTTTTTTTTTCTTTTGAAATCACGGTGATTACAGTCGTTAATGAGTGGCTTCTAAAATTATGAGCAAAACTTGTGATTTTAATATTCCCAATAATTCTAAATTTAAAACATTCTGTATGTTACAAAAATACTATTATCTGTTATCACATCTCTTATTACAAAAACAATTTATTTAATATATAATGAAATAATAAGTAATGATATGTGTGGGTATTTCTGCTTTTATTTGATATATATATATATATATATAATAAAAAGTCAGATATCACATGACTTATATATAGCTTGCAATTACCAATATGTAAACTTAAGAGCATGCTAACAATCTAAACAAGCTTTTTTTTATTATGATAAATTCAACTACAAGAGAAAGCATTCAAATCATCTTTATCTTAGATTGTCCCCATTCCCGTACCAGTTTCGACCTATGGGTCTCTTCAGTGAGGAGTTGGGACATTAGATTCAAAAAACCAACTCAAGCTAAGCATTTATCTAAAAGATAATTCTCAAGAAGAAGATCTAAACCTTTAGACCTCTACATGTCTTTAAAGTCAGCTCTCACAACTGAAAAAATTATATGGGCCTGAACTTAATTCAGATACTCCATATATTAATAGGCTTAACCATTTAATTTAGCCAAAGCCCCAACAGCAAAATAATAATAGTAATAATAAAAAGTTGGAGAGCTAACATTAAAGACATGTAGATGTCTAAAGGTTTAGATCTTCTTCTTGAGAATTATCTTTTAGATAAATGCTTAGCTTAAGTTGGTTTTTTGAATCTAATGTCCCAACTCCTCACTGAAGAGACCCATAGGTCAAAACCGGTCTGGGGATGGGGACAATCTAAGATAAAGATGATTTGAATGCCTTCTCTTGTAGTTGCATTTATCATAATAAAAAAAACAGCTTGTTTAGAGCGTTAGCGTGCTCTTAAGTTTACATATTGGTAATTGCAAGCTATATATAAGTCATGTGATATCTGACTTGTTATTATTACTATTATTATTTTGCTGTTGGGGCTTTGGCTAAATTAAATGGCTAAGCCTATTAATATATGGAGTATCTGAATTAAGTTCAGGCCCATATAATTTTTTTCAGTTGGAGAGCTGACTTTAAAGATATGTAGATGTCTAAAGGTTTAGATCTTCTTCTTGAGAATTATCTTTTAGATAAATTCTTAGCTTGAGTTGGTTTTTTAAATCTAATGTCCCAACTCCTCACTGAAGAGTCCCATAGGTCGTAATGGGGACAATCTAAGATAAAGATGATTTGAATGCCTTCTCTTGTAGTTGTATTTATCATAATAAAAAAAGTTTGTTTAGAGCGTTAGCATGCTCTTAAGTTATATATATATATATATATATATATGCAAAACCATAAAACAATACAAAATATTAGATTAAATTTTAAAATTTTTACCAAAATCCTTACACAACCATGGTTTCATCTACTACAAATAGACCTTCTCAAGTGAAAATCAATCTAAAGGAAAAAACATATATATATATATATATATATATATATATATATATATATACAAACAAACCTTCCCATAATTCACTACAAATTCCACCTTCCCTTAATTACAAAAGAAGTCTTTATAAGATTGATATTAAGGGAAGGTGGAATTTGTAGTGAATTATGGGAAGGTTTGTTTATATATATATATATATATGTTTTCCTTTAGATTGATTTTCACTTGAGAAGGTCTATTTGTAGTAGATGAAACCATGGTTGTGTAAGGATTTTGGAAAATTTTTTTTAAAATTTAATCTAGTATTGTATTGTTTTGCATTTTTATTTTTGCTAGTATAGTATTAGATAGTTTTGGGTTTTATATATATAAAAAAAAAAAAAAAAAAAAAAAAAAAAAAAAAAAAAAAAAAAAAAAAAAAAAAAAAAAAAAAAAAAAAAATATATATATATAATAACAAGTCAGATGTCACATGACTTATATATAGCTTGCACTTACAAATATGTAAAATTAACAGTGTGCTAATAGCTCTAAACAAGCTTTTTTTTTTATTTATGATAAATGCTACTACAAGAGAAGACATTCAAATCATTTTTATCTTGGATTGTCCCCATCCCCAGACTTGTTATTATTACTATTATTATTTTGCTGTTGTGGCTTTGGCTAAATTAAATGGCTAAGCCTACTAATCTATGGAGTATCTGAATTAAGTTCAGGCCCATATGATTTTTTCAGTTGGAGAGCTGACTTTAAAGACATGTAGATGTCTAAAAGTTTCAGATCTTCTTCTAACAATTAACTTTTAGATAAATGCTTTGCTTGAGTTGGTTTTTTATATCTAATGTCCCAACTCCTCACTGAAGAGACCCATAGGTCGAAACCGGTCTGGGGATGGAGACAATCCAAGTTAAAAATGATTTGAATGTGTTCTCTTGTAGTAGCATTTATCATAAATAAAAAAAAAAGCTTGTTTAGAGCTATTAGCACACTCTTAATTTTACATATATATATGAAGATTTTCAAAGACTTATAGATTTATAAATATAGGTATTTCTGTGTATATTTTTTTTTAGATTTAATATAAGTAAGGCATTGGAGCAAAGAATTAAAACTGCTAGTCTCAGCTGAAACCATATGATTTATAAGAAGTACATCAATTTTAACATTAACAATAATCTTCCCAATTTTTATACCATAGTAAAAAAAAATCCAGATCAGAGTGATTATTATATAAATTCAGCACTTATGATCAGATTACTGTGAATGTAATGTTTGCGTCTACGTAATATTTCAATGGTAAAATATATAAATGCCCATTTTAAAGCTACTCACAATTCAAAGTGTAATTG
>JAQFVV010000517.1:261503-271325 GCA_028023455.1 Epiperipatus broadwayi
AACCTTTATTCTTTCATTTAAATTCAAACTACTCTGACCTATGTAAACCTTCTTACAAAATAAAAAAGGAATAAAATATACTACACCAGGAATAATCTTTCTATCAAAAACTTCTTTTGTATTATTTAATAAATTATTCAATGTAACACCCCTTTTCCAAGCAATTTTCTTATTTCCAAACAATATACTATTTCTACACACAATTTTATAAGAAGACAATTTAAATGGCAAAGAAATAAAATCATAGTTTTCTTTAACCTTTACAGCCTTACAAATATTACTATTAAATAAAATACTTTTAACAAATTTATCACAGTATCCAACACTCAAGTAATATTTATAAAATTGATATTTCTGAAACAAAGCTACCCCACTATAATTATTTAATTTAATATTTCTATGACAATAATTCCTTAAAGCAGCTATTTTATGAGATACAGACTGATAGCTATCAGGTTTAATTATAGATCTTAATTCTTTACTTTCTAACTAAATGACTGCACAATAAACAATTAATTGCTACATTTGTAATCACCAAATAATCTAAAAAAATTAACTTACCAATATCTAACCCCCTTCCTTCTAACACAAATTTTATAGAAGGATCAAAACAATTAAACTCATTTACAAATTCCATCAATTTATCATTCTCAACTACAAATAAACAATCATCAACATATCTGACAAATAAATTTACATATAAACAATTCTTTTTAATAATAATTTCCTCTTCCATAAAACTAATATAAACTGAACATACTAAAGGAGAAATAATATAACCTATTATCCACCCTTCCTTAATCTTATAAAAATTACCTTTATATGTATAATACATAGAATCTTCCAATAACAAAAGCAAATCTTTAATTACCTTAATTTTATTTTTTGATAAAGAACTTTTCTTAATCAATACAGACAAAAGAACATCAATACTGCTTAGCCTATTAACAGACTGATACATATTTTCAATATCTAAACTTCCAAATACCCAATTACTTTCCATATTAAAATTATTAATCTTATTAAAAGCCTCATTATTTAAGAGTTTTTTTAATATTAAGGGTGGATGGGAAGTGAATGGATTTGTGGGTAGTTTTTAATATTATATATATTGTGTAGTTTTTGTAGTTCTTTGCATTTGAGAAGTCTGCTTGTAGCAGTGAAACCTTAGTTTGTTTTAATATTCTTTTTATGCTGGCCTGGCTTAATTTTGGATTTGGGGTAGTTTTGATTTTATATTGAGTAGTTTAGCTTTATGCTTGTAATGTTTACAGTTTAATGAGTTTTTTTATGTTTAAGAGTAGTTTTGTTGATATAGTGTAAAGATTTTTTTTCTTTTTTTTTATTATTGATATATTTTATTATTGATATTTTATTATTGATATTAATTATTGACATTTTATTATTGATATAATTTTGTTTTTAATTATTGATATATTTGAATGTCATTTATGTATATTATGTTTGTTGTTTGAGTTTGGGTTGAAAGAGTATATTTAGTTATATATATATATATATATATATATATATATATATATATATATATATATATATATATATATATATATATATATATGTGTGTGTATGTTTTTATTGGGTTTAAATTTATAAGGGTATTTGTAATTGGGTTTTTTTAGTATGGGTTTGTGGAGTTTAGTTTTTAATAATTTTCCATTTAATGATATTAGAAGGATTAAAAATTTGTCTAGATTGAGTGATAGGATAGAGTCTTTACATGGCAGATTTATTTTCTTTAAAAATGTAGGGAATTTAGTGGTTTTCGTAGGTGTTGTGTTATTAATTTTAGGAAAAATAAAAAGTTGCTTCAAAATTTGGAATTTAGCTTTTAAGTTACAAACATATATATTGAATAGTTTTTTAAAAGATACTTTTGTAAAGTTTATAAATTTATTTATCTATATAAAAGGAATAGATATTATTTAGAAAGAAGGCAATATTTTAATTATTCAATTTTGAATTTTTTTATGAGACAATTTAGACAGAATAGGTCAAATTTCTATTGTAAAAAAATTAAAGAAAATTAAAGTGGTTGTTTGGGAAAGTTAATAAAATTTATTGTAGTGATAAAGGGTATGAGAATAATGTTTCTGAGGATAGAGTTGTTAATCTTTCTGATTTGAAGTTAAATGATAGAGAATTGGATATTCTTGGTAAAGGCCCTAATTTTGTTCCATTTCATTCAAAAAATATAGTTTTTGATACCATTTCGTCTAGTGAATCTAGTAATTTGAGTTATGAGCAGAAAGTTGGTATTCAATCGATTTTGAATAAAAGTTTTAAAAGAAAGAAAAATTTGTTATTAATCCTGCTGAGATTAAACATCTTAAGATTAGGTTAATTGCTAATGATGTAATCATTTCTCGTGAAGACAAAGCTGGTAGGTTTGTTATTATGAAAAGAGATGAATTCAAAGAGAAAATGGATAGAGAATTAAATAATGGTAAATATATGTTGTTAGATAAAGATCCAGGTAATTTGATTAAAAGAAAATTGATAGATATTATGAAGAAAATGGTTAATTTAAAAATTTTTAATAGAGTAGATTATTTAAAATGCTATCCTAATGATTTTACATCAGCTAAGATGTTTGTGAATATTAAAACTCATAAAGATGGTTTTCCTTTAAGATTTATTTTTGATTTTACAGGTAGTGTTGTAGAGGATATTTCTAGATTCTTGAATAATTTTTTAAAACAATTTGTTGATTTTGGTCAGTACACAGTTTCTTCTTCTTTTGAGCCTTTTAATAAGAGTAATAATTTTAAAATGGAAAGTAATTGGGTATTTGGAAGTTTAGATATTGAAAATATGTATCAGTCTGTTAATAGGTTAAGCAATATTGATGTTCTTTTGTCTGTATTGATTAAGAAAAGTTCTTTATCAAAAAATAAAATTAAGGTAATTAAAGATTTGCTTTTGTTATTGGAAGATTCTATGTATTATACTTATAAAGGTAATTTTTATAAGATTAAGGAAGGGTGGATAATAGGTTATATTATTTCTCCTTTAGTATGTTCAGTTTATATTAGTTTTATGGAAGAGGAAATTATTATTAAAAAGAATTGTTTATATGTAAAATTATTTGTCAGATATGTTGATGATTGTTTATTTGTAGTTGAGAATGATAAATTGAAGGAATTTGTAAATGAGTTTAATTGTTTTGATCCTTGTAGAAAATTTGTGTTGGAAGGAGGGGGGTTAGATTTTGGTAAGTTAAATTTTTTAGATCTTTTGGTGACTAGAAATGTAGAAATTAATTGTTTATTGAGCAGTCATTTAGTTAAAAGTAAAGAATTAAGATCTATAATTAAACCTGATAGCTATCAGTCTGTATCTCATAAAGTAGCTGCTTTAAGGAATTATTGTCATAGGAATATTAAATTAAATAATTCTAGTGGGGTAGCTTTGTTTCAGAAATATCAATTTTATAAAGATTACTTGAGTGTTGGATACTCTGATAAATTTGTTAAAAGTATTTTATTTAATAGTAATATTTGTAAGGATGTAAAGGTTAAAGAAACATATGATTTTATTTCTTTGCCATTTAAATTGTCTTCTTATAAAATTGTGTGTAGAAATAGTAAATTGTTTGGAAATAAGAAAATTGCTTGGAAAAGGGGTGTTACATTGAATAATTTATTAAATAATACAAAAGAAGTTTTTGATAGAAAGACTATTCCTGGTGTAGTATATTTTATTCCTTGTTTATTTTGTAAGAAGGTTTACATAGGTCAGAGTAGTTTGAGTTTAAATGAAAGAATAAAGGTTCATAAAAGTAGAGTTAAAAATAGATATCTTAGTTCTGCTTTGTATGTCCATGAAAAAGATACAGGCCACACTATTGATTTTGATGAAGCTAAGGTTGTCTTCTTTGAGAGAAATGAAATGAAAAGAAGAATTAAAGAATCTTTATTATTGAAAATTCATTATTCTGAAGCAATTAAATTATTTAAAAGTTCTTTTAATATTAAGGGTGGATGGGAAGTGAATGGATTTGTGGTTAGTTTTTAATATTATATATATTGTGTAGTTTTTGTAGTTCTTTGCACTTGAGAAGTCTGCTTGTAGCAGTGAAACCTTAGGTTGTGTTTTAATATTATTTTTATGCTGGTCTGGTTTAATTTTGGATTTGGGGTAGTTTTGCTATGGTTTAATTTTGGATTTGGAGTTTGCTATTAACTGAAAGGAGACCCTTTGATTCCTCTTGGAGGCCTTAAGGGAACTGAGCAGGGCAATTTCCTAATGTCTTCTCCATATGTTATTGTCATTGCAGCTGTTATTACTATGTGTTTATTCACATAGTATATGAACATGGATGGGCTGCTTACCAACCCGCATTAGCCAGTGTGGTGAGTTTATTGGCTTTTTACCTCTAAGTTTAAGATCAAGAAACACCATGGTCTTTCTTCTCAATGCCTGATAGGGCAGAATGAATGTTTGTGTAAATAATAAATATTTTTCCATTACATATATACAATTATGACAGACAAAAATAAAGCATGGCCCTTATTCCCAGGAGGCTGTAAAGTCACCAACCAAGGCAGCGTTTGGTGGCCGAAGGTGGAGGGTGCTAAGAATCTTCTGATTGTGGACCCAGGCTGCCATTTGATGATGACTTTTTATGTGGGTACTTACAACTGCAGATCATTTTCAAGTGAATAAAGATTGCAAGAATTAGAAAAAGAATTGTCTTAAATGGGACATTATTGGACTTTGTGAAGTTAGAAGAAAAGGTGAAGAAACAATTGATTTAAAAAGTGGACATATACTCTATTATAAAGGCACACATATTGGAAATACAAGTGGAGTAGGATTCATTATAAATAAAAAGTGGAAGAACAATATTGTGGAGATTGATAGTGTATCAGACAGAGTTGTAAGATTAGTTATACAACTTAATAGCAGATACCAAATGCAGATAATTCAGCTTTATACCCCAACAAGTTCTCATAGTGATGAAGTAGTAGAAGATTTTTATACGGATGTACAAAAGGCTTTTGATCAAAGTAAACAACATTTTAAAATTGTTATGGGAGACTTTAATGCTAGAATTGGAAGACAAATGAAGGATGAAATTGCTATAGGTAATTTTGGTTATGGTAATAGAAATGAGAGAGGACATAGAATTGTGGAGTTTGCAGAAAAAGAAAAACTTTATATTATGAATTCATTTTTTGAGAAAAATGTTAAAAGGAAATGGACATGGAAGCATCCAAATGAAGGTACAGCAGAATTGGATTATATTTTGACTAACAGGAAATACATATTTCAAGATTGTAATGTTCTTAATAAATTTAACACAGGAAGTGATCATCGATTAGTAAGGTGTAAGTTACGTGTTAATGTAAAACTAGAGAGACAAAAATTATTGGGAAAAATAATATTTACAGTAGATATTCCTAATCTTCAGAAACATTCTAATGAATTTAAATTAGAACTTACAAATAGGTTTCAAGTGTTCGGAGATTTTGAACATGATTCAGATTTGAATGAAATTAATATGAAAATAACTGATACACTTTTAAAAACTGCAACAAAGATAGCTGGTAGAAAAAAGCAGCAATTGACTAATAAAATTTCTACTGAGACTAGAAAATTTATGAAGAAAAGAAGGAATATAAAGATATACAAAAATGATGTATTTAAAAGAATTGAATATCTCGAATTTTGTAAAATGGTACGGAAAAGAGTTGAAAATGATATAAGAAAGTATAACTGTGAAATAGCAGGGAAAGCTGTAGAAGAAAATAAAAGTCTCAAGAATGTTAAACAAAATTTTGGTATTGGTAGGAAATTTATATCTGCAATAAGAAAAAAAGATGGAATTATTACTAAAAAGAGAAATGACATCATGAAATTGGTAGAAGATTTTTATCAAGAATTATATAGTATTAAAGAACAAGTACCTCCTATATCTATTACATCTTCCGAATTGCCCCGAATTTTAAATGAAGAAGTGAGACATGCAATTAAATGTATGAAGAAAGGAAAGGCTCCAGGAAATGATGGAATTATAATGGATATATTAAAAGAAGGAGGTAAAGAAATAGGAACAATTTTAGCAAAGTTATATACCAAATGTCTAAATGATAAAGATGTACCAGAAGATTGGAAGAATGCAGTAATAATATTAATATTTGAAAAAGGTGATAAAGAAGATATTAGAAATTACAGACCTATCAGCCTTTTATCAGTTTTATATAAAATTTTTACCAAGATAATTACAACTCGTCTACAGAGAACTTTGGATTTCCACCAACCAAGAGAACAAGCTGGATTTAAAAGTGGTTTTAGTACAATAGATCATATCCAGGTATTGAGAGAAGTCATAGAAAGGACAAATGAATATGAGTTGTCATTATGTTTTGGATTCCATATCTCCAAAACTTTTTACAGCAGTGTTGCAAGAAGTATTTTGTGGATTAAAATGGGAAACTAAAGTAATGAAAGTAAATGGAGAGTATTTAAGTCATTTAGATTTTGCAGATGATGTAGTTGTTTTTGCAAATAATGCTTCAGAGCTGCAGGAAATGTTGCAGGAGTTAGCAGATGAAAGTAGAAAAGTAGGACTAAAGATAAATGTTAAAAAGACTAAAGTAATGTTTAATCGATTTGCTCAAAATATGAAAATAAAGATTGACTATGAAGAGTTAGAAGAAGTTAACAGTTACAAATACCTAGGTCCGATTATTAATACATATGGAAACATAATGGAGGAAATTAATCATAGAATTAAACTTGGTTGGAGTGATTTTGGTAGAAATAACTTGATACTAAAAGGAAATATGCCTATGTGTTTGAAAAGAATGTTTTTTAACAAATGTGTTTTACTAGTTCTTAATTATGGATCTGAGACTTGGACACTTAATAGAAGAGCAATACAGAGACTTCAGACCACTCAAAGGAGTATGGAGAGATGTATGTTGGGAGTAACAAGAAGAGATCGAAAACGCAATGTATAGGTAAGACAACAAACAGGTGTTACTGACCTTATTCAAAAAATTGGAAAGATTGAAATGGAGTTGGGCTGGACATATTGTTAGAAGAAATGATAATAGATGGACAATTGAATTTTTAATCTGGATTCCAAGAGATTGTAAAAGACCCAGAAAGTGACCACATGTGAGATGGATGGATGAAATAAGAAAGTGTGCAGGGGTGTTGTGGAAAAGGGAGGCTAAAGATCAGAGAAGATGGATTAAACTTGGAGAGACCTTCATCCTGCAGTGGATTGATAATGGTTGATGATATATATATATATATATATATAGTCATATTTAATATCCTAAATTTTATAAATTTTTATAGAGGATATTATTAGGTTACATATATATGTAATATGTAAATAATTTATACATACACAGTCATATACATATTATTATAAGGGATTTAAACTCAGACTTTCAAGCACACTACAGCTATCCATTTTATCTTGTTCAAATCATACCCATGACATCATACATGTGAAATAGATAAATGATTTTCAAAATATTTATATCATGCTGAATCAGCATTTATCAGTTGGTATACATCACCATCTCTCACACATATATACAATCAATGCTCAATTTATATTAAGATATCAAGTCTTCACACTTTAATGGACAAGCTTCAATCTTCTTCACCCTCCAACTCTTCAGCATCCATATCCTTGAAAATACAGTGTTAGAACACTCCAAGCCCTTGTTGATGCAAATATTGTTATCATATCTTTGTTGACTTTACATTGCTCTGACTCCTCATATATAAAACATTAATATGTCTAATTAAATTCACCTCAGTGGAATGGGAAGAATACAAGCTGAATATGTAAAATTTAAATACAAGTATTGTGTATAGACTTGAGCTAGATATAGTTAAAGGGGAGTTGAACCCAGAAATTCAAACTCCTTTTAATCCTCCACTTAATTTTATGTAACCCCACACATGTGAAAAAGATAAATGATGTCCAATAATTGTATTTTATGTTTAACCTCATCAGTCAGTCCAGATTAGCATTTACACATTGATGTTTGAATGTCTGATTTCAAATCCCTTCTAGTTACATTGAGTTTAGTACAAACATGTAATTGTATTTATATATATATATATATATATCTTGAAGCGATGAATCTATATATATATATTGAAGTGATGAATCTGTAGGCCAGATCCATGCTTCATGTCTTTCTAGATTGCTAGACTAGGATCAAACCAGCTCCACGTGTGTTACGATGTTTATAAAAGTTTCCATCTGCCATTTTATATACAATTAATTTTTAGACCAGCAAATAAGTAATTAAAATATCAATTTTCTATTTAAAATGTTTTATTATAAATATTGAAGCGGCCCAGATATATATAATTACAGACAGATACTTTTATAAAAATCAATCAATAAATTTTAATATGCTATTTTTTTTAAGTATTTTATTCTGGAGATTTACTTTCATGATGAACCTGCTAACATTCCATAGCGTCAAACAAAAGAAAATCCATTAACAAAATTGTAATGGAATTTTCTAATTACAGTAAAATTAAAATGGAAAAGATATTTGAAACATGGATTCTTCAAATCTACATTAAATTAAAAATAGATTTGAAACAATAAAATCATTGGGTTTATCGGGAGAGTCGATCTCAAGAATACAATACCAAATAGTTTAGGTCAATCGGTTACCAGAATTTTAACATATCCACTTAGCCTTGGGCGAATGAAAAATCAGTCATAGTTTTCATTCAGTGATTGACTGGTGAATCCATGCCAGTTAAATTTTCAATAAATATAAAAATGTTTAGAAGCATGGTAGTGGAGTAGATGGCGGTGTAGCCTGCCCATCTCCCACTTGTCCCAAGTATATGGTCCAAATACCATAAGCCAGAGAAGCTTCTTCAAAATGCATAATTTTTGGACTACTGAATGGTTGAACTGTCAAATTAAAATTCATAGCTAGCAATGCCTGTGCGGAAATTCATATTTCATCCTGGGATTCAAATTTCCATAAGGATTCAAAATAAATTAGGTAAGATGTTCCCAATTTGTTTATTTCTAACTAGCTAATTTATTCTTAAAAACTCCAGTTGACCTGATAATGTAATTTTGCTACTGTTAGTGTCTTCTTAAATGAAAATCCCCTTAATTTAATGTAATTGCTTATCTAAAATTCTGTAAATTTTATTTACTATCACTTTAAATCTAATGTCTCTGCTCTCATTCTGTCTGTCTTAAAATTATGCCTCTTAATGCTAAACTTTCTTTTACAGTGGTTCAGAAATATAAGACTGATAACTGTCTTATTTAAAATGAAATCACTATATGCCAATTAGATGCTAGATCAATATAGATATAACAAACGTCTTCATACTTCCCATTCTTTTTAAATACATATAAATAAAGATATAATAAAAGACAAATGACCCCCAAGATGCATTTCATGCTGCTGAACCAGCACTCATCAGTTGGCCCAGGTCACTGTCTCTCATATATATCTTTATTATATGCAAAATATTTATCTAGAGTAAATTGTTACATTTTCATTTACCATTGTCAAACTTCCTCCACTCACACCTTTGATGCCATCCATTTCAGATAAATACACTAATGATTATTACTAATCATTTTCGAAACTAGACATTATCCCTAGCACAGCTATAAACTTTAAACCTCAGTATGTGTAAATTTAAAAAAGTCAGATATATTAATCTTTAACTGAGGTTTAAAGTTTATATCTGTGCTAGGGATAATCTCTAGTTTCTAAAATGATTAGTAATAATCATTAGTGTATTTATCTGAAATAGATGGCGTCAAAAAATTTTCTTTTA